>CM060628.1:34891177-34916177 GCA_030578275.1 Meda fulgida
CACTGGCGTTTGGCTAAAGCCCCTCAGAGACCCTGTTTGATGTGTTACACACTGGCGCTTGGCTAAAGCCCCTCAGAGACCCTGTTTGATGTGTAACACTGGCGTTTCGCTAAAGCCCCTCAGATACCCTGTTTGATGTGTAACAGTGGCGTTTCGCTAAAGCCCCTCAGATACCCTGTTTGATGTGTAACAGTGGCGTTTGGCTAAAGCCCCTCAGAGACCCTGTTTGATGTGTTACACTCTGGCGTTTGGCTAAAGCCCCTCAGAGACCCTGTTTGATGTGTTACACACTGGCGTTTGGCTAAAGCCCCTCAGAGACCCTGTTTGATGTGTTACACACTGGCGTTTGGCTAAAGCCCCTCTGAGACCCTGTTTGATGTGTTACACACTGGCGTTTGGCTAAAGCCCCTCAGAGACCCAGTTTGATGTGTTACACACTGGCGTTTGGCTAAAGCCCCTCAGATACCCTGTTTGATGTGTTACACACTGGCGTTCGGCTAAAGCCCCTCAGATACCCTGTTTGATGTGTTACACACTGGCGTTTGGCTAAAGCCCCTCAGAGACCCTGTTTGATGTGTTACACACTGGCGTTTGGCTAAAGCCCCTCAGATACCCTGTTTGATGTGTTACACACTGGCGTTCGGCTAAAGCCCCTCAGATACCCTGTTTGATGTGTTACACACTGGCGTTTGGCTAAAGCCCCTCAGAGACCCTGTTTGATGTGTTACACACTGGCGTTTGGCTAAAGCCCCTCAGATACCCTGTTTGATGTGTTACACACTGGCGTTCGGCTAAAGCCCCTCAGATACCCTGTTTGATGTGTTACACACTGGCGTTTGGCTAAAGCCCCTCAGAGACCCTGTTTGATGTGTTACACACTGGCGTTTGGCTAAAGCCCCTCAGAGACCCTGTTTGATGTGTTACACACTGGCGTTTGGCTAAAGCCCCTCAGAGACCCAGTTTGATGTGTTACACACTGGCGTTTGGCTAAAGCCCCTCAGAGACCCTGTTTGATGTGTTACACACTGGCGTTCGGCTAAAGCCCCTCAGATACCCTGTTTGATGTGTTACACACTGGCGTTTGGCTAAAGCCCCTCAGAGACCCTGTTTGATGTGTTACACACTGGCGTTTGGCTAAAGCCCCTCAGAGACCCAGTTTGATGTGTAACATTCTGGCGTTTGGCTAAAGCACCTCAGAGAACCTGTTTGATGTGTTACACACTGGCGTTTGGCTAAAGCCCCTCAGAGACCCTGTTTGATGTGTTACACACTGGCGTTTGGCTAAAGCCCCTCAGAGACCCAGTTTGATGTGTAACATTCTGGCGTTTGGCTAAAGCCCCTCAGAGACCCAGTTTGATGTGTTACACACTGGCGTTTGGCTAAAGCCCCTCAGAGACCCAGTTTGATGTGGTACACACTGGCGTTTGGCTAAAGCCCCTGAGAGACCCTGTTTGATGTGTTACACACTGGCGCTTGGCTAAAGCCCCTCAGATACCCTGTTCGATGTGTTACACACTGGCGTTTGGCTAAAGCCCCTCAGATACCCTGTTCAATGTGTTACACACTGGCGTTTGGCTGAAGCCCCTCAGAGACCCTGTTTGATGTGTTACACACTGGCGTTTGGCTAAAGCCCCTCAGAGACCCTGTTCGATGTGTTACACACTGGCGTTTGGCTAAAGCCCCTCAGAGACCCTGTTTGATGTGTTACACACTGGCGTTTGGCTAAAGCCCCTCAGAGACCCAGTTTGATGTGTAACACTCTGGCGTTTGGCTAAAGCACCTCAGAGACCCTGTTTGATGTGTTACACACTGGCGTTTTGGCTAAAGCCCCTCAGATACCCTGTTTGATGTGTTACACACTGGCGTTTGGCTAAAGTCAAGTCAAGTCAAGTCAAGTGTATTTATATAGCGCTTTTCACAATATAAATTGCATCAAAGCAGCTTCACAGTATCAATCAAATAACATAACAATGTTTGTTTCTTAGTGAAAAAACATCCACGTTTGGTAGGGCTGATCAATGGTAATAATGCTTGGTTAATTATTTTGAATATCCCCAACTGAGCAAGCCAAAGGCAACAGTGGCAAGGAACCGAAAAACTCCATCAAGTGACCTACTGGTGTCCTAAAACTCCATCAGGTGACCTACAGGAGAAAAAAAAACCTTGGGAGAACCCAGGCTCAGCCGGGGGCCAGTTCTCCTCTGGCGTTTATGAACTAGAGGCCGGATTTACAGTAACTGTAATTTGATACAGAATTTTGTTTTATTTTATCACTTCGGGGTGGGTACGCGAACCGGAGTCACAACGTTTTATCTGTAGAGTGGGAAAGGGATCCTCCATAGGGAGAGGCTAGTTGGCACTTCAGCACTGCGTTGTCATCGGGTCCAGGCAAAGCTCCTAGTCAGATCTGGATACGGCCTGGATCCGGTAGGCTGCGGGAAAACCTCGGGATAAACAAAGACACTAAAATTAGCGTAGATGCCATTCTTTCTTATGATGATGTAACGAGTACATCAGGATTTAAGGGAAGTGTTCCCAGTTCCGGCTGACCTAATCTATGCAACCTAACATTGAATTATAGAAGTCTATAATATATTATGTGTATGCTAGGTCAAAGAGATGTGTTTTTAGTCTAGCTTTGAACTGACAGAGTGTGTCTGCTTCCCGGACAATGGTAGGAAGACTGTTCCAGAGTTTTGGTGCTAAATAGGAAAAGGATCTACCGCCAGCAGTCGATTTTGATATTCTAGGTATTATCAACTGGCCCGAATTTTGAGATCGCAATAGACGTGAAGGACTATAATGCGTTAAGAACTCGCTCAAGTACTGCGGAGCTAAACCATTTAGTGCTTTGTAAGTAATCAACAATATTTTAAAATGTATACGATGTTTAATAGGCAGCCAATGCAGTGTTGACAGAACCGGGCTAATATGGTCATATTTCCTGGTTCTAGTAAGAACTCGAGCTGCAGCGTTTTGGACCAGCTGTAGTTTATTTATTAAGCGTGCAGGGCAACCACCCAGTAGAGCATTACAATAATCTAGTCTTGATGTCATGAAAGCATGAATTAATTGTTCCGCATTTGTTAATGAGAGCATATGTCGTAATTTAGATATATTTTTAAGATGGAAAAATGCGGTTTTACAGATACTAGACACGTGACTTTCAAAAGAAAGATTGCTATCAAAAAGCACACCCAGGTTCCTAACCGACGACGAAGACTTAACAGAGCAGCCATCAAGTGTTAGACAGTATTCTAGGTTATTACGTGTGGAAGTTTTTTGTCCAATAATTAGAATCTCTGTTTTTTCAGAGTTTAGTAGTAGGAAATTACTAGTCATCCAATTTTTTATATCAGCTATGCATTCCGTTAATTTTGTGAATTGGTAAGTTTCGTTAGGTTTTGAAGAAATATACAGCTGAGTATCATCGGCATAACAATGAAAGCTAATTCCATGTTTCCTAATGATATGTCCTAATGGTAGCATGTACAGAGTGAACAGCAGCGGTCCTAGTACTGAGCCTTGTGGTACGCCATACTGAACTTGTGATCGATAAGACATCTCTTCATTTACTGCTACAAACTGATAACGGTCAGATAAGTATGATTTAAACCATGCTAGTGCAATTCCAGTAATGCCAACATAGTTTTCCAGTCTATTTAAAAGAATGTTGTGGTCAATTGTGTCAAATGCAGCACTAAGATCAAGTAACACTAATAGAGAGATACAACCACGATCGGATGATAAAAGTAAATCATTTGTAACTCTAATGAGAGCTGTCTCGGTACTATGGTGCGGTCTAAATCCTGACTGAAAATCCTCGCAGATATCATTTCTTTCAAGAAAGGAACACAGTTGTGAGGATACTGCTTTTTCTAATATCTTTGACAGAAAAGGCAGATTTGAGATCGGCCTGTAATTGACTAATTCTGAAGGATCAAGTTGCGTTTTTTTAACAAGCGGTTTTATCATAGCCAGCTTAAAAGTTTTTGGTACGTATCCTAGAGACAGAGACGAATTAATGATATTAAGAAGAGGATCTATGATCTCTGGAAGCATCTCTTTCAATAGCTTAGTCGGTATAGGGTCTAACATACAAGTTGTCGATTTAGATGAATTAACGAGTTTGCAGAATTCTTCCTCTCCTATAGCAACAAATGAATACAATTTTTCCTCAGGGAGACTACAATGCACTCCCTGATGCGATACTGTAGTAGACGGTTGCATAGTTATAATTTTGTCCCTGATATTATCAATCTTATAAGTGAAGAAGTTCATAAAGTCATTACTGCTGTGTTGCTTGGAAACTTCTGAGCTTGAAGCTTTCTTTTTCGTTAGTTTAGCCACTGTTTCAAATAAATACCTAGGATTATGTTTATTTTCTTCTAATAGGGTTGAAAAATAAGCAGATCTAGCAGCTTTTAAAGCCTCTCCTTAAGCAATCGAGCTCTCTTTCCATGAAATCCGAAAGACCTCTAGTTTTGTTTTCTTCCAGTTGCGCTCCATTTTTCTGGCTGCTCTCTTAAGGGCCTGAGTGTGCGCGTTGTACCATGGCGGTGGACTATTTTCTTTAATCTTCTTTAAGCGCAACGGAGCAACTGCGTCTAAAGTGCTGGAAAAGAGAGAGTTAAAAGTTTCTGTTGCAATATCGAGTTCTTCTAAGCTATCCGGGATGCTGAGATGATGAAACTTATTAGGAAGATTATTGATAAAGCAATCTTTAGTGGCAGAAGTTATAGGTCTAACATATTTATAACACGGAGTCGGCTTTGCAGCCTTGGCTAAATGTAATTTACATGAGACTAGATAATGGTCTGAGATGTCATCGCTCTGCTGCAGAATTTCAACGGCATCAACATCTATTCCATGTGATAATATTAGATCTAGAGTATGATTACGACAATGAGTGGGTCCTGACACGTGTTGTCTAACTCCAATTAGACTAAAGCCCCTCAGAGACCCTGTTTGATGTGTTACACACTGGCGTTTGGCTAAAGCCCCTCAGAGACCCAGTTTGATGTGTTACACACTGGCGCTTGGCTAAAGCCCCTGAGAGACCCTGTTTGATGTGTTACACACTGGCGCTTGGCTAAAGCCCCTGAGAGACCCTGTTTGATGTGTTACACACTGGCGTTTGGCTAAAGCCCCTCAGATACCCTGTTCGATGTGTTACACACTGGCGTTCGGCTAAAGCCCCTCAGAGACCCTGTTTGATGTGTAACACTCTGGCGTTTGGCTAAAGCCCCTCAGAGACCCTGTTTGATGTGTTACACACTGGCGCTTGGCTAAAGCCCCTGAGAGACCCAGTTTGATGTGTTACACACTGGCGTTTGGCTAAAGCCCCTCAGAGACCCTGTTTGATGTGTAACACTCTGGCGTTTGGCTAAAGCCCCTCAGAGACCCTGTTTGATGTGTTACACACTGGCGCTTGGCTAAAGCCCCTGAGAGACCCAGTTTGATGTGGTACACACTGGCGTTTGGCTAAAGCCCCTCAGAGACCCTGTTTGATGTGTTACACACTGGCGTTTGGCTAAAGCCCCTCAGAGACCCTGTTTGATGTGTTACACACTGGCGTTTGGCTAAAGCCCCTCAGAGACCCTGTTTGATGTGTTACACTGGCGTTTGGCTAAAGCCCCTCAGAGACCCTGTTTGATGTGTTACACACTGGCGTTTGGCTAAAGCCCCTCAGAGACCCTGTTTGATGTGTTACACTGGCGTTTGGCTAAAGCCCCTCAGAGACCCTGTTTGATGTGTAACACTCTGGCGTTTGGCCAAATCCCCTCAAAGACCCTGTTCGATGTGTTGCACACTGGCGCTTGGCTAAAGCCCCTGAGAGACCCTGTTTGATGTGTTACACACTGGCGTTTGGCTAAAGCCCCTCAGAGACCCTGTTTGATGTGTTACACTCTGGCGTTTGGCTAAAGCCCCTCAGAGACCCTGTTCGATGTGTTACAAACTGGCGTTTGGCTAAAGCCCCTCAGAGACCCTGTTTGATGTGTTACACACTGGCGTTTGGCTAAAGCCCCTCATAGACCCTGTTTGATGTGTTACGCACTGGCGTTTGGCTAAAGCGCAAGGAAACCCTGTTTGATATGTTACACACTGGCGTTTGGCTAAAGCCCCTCAGAGACCCTGTTTGATGTGTTACACACTGGCGTTTGGCTAAAGCCCCTCAGAGACCCAGTTTGATGTGTTACACACTGGCGTTTGGCTAAAGTCCCTCAGAGACCCTGTTTGATGTGTTACACACTGGCGTTCGGCTAAAGCCCCTCAGATACCCTGTTTGATGTGTTACACACTGGCGTTTGGCTAAAGTCCCTCAGAGACCCTGTTTGATGTGTTACACACTGGCGTTCGGCTAAAGCCCCTCAGATACCCTGTTTGATGTGTTACACACTGGCGTTTGGCTAAAGCCCCTCAGAGACCCTGTTTGATGTGTTACACACTGGCGTTTGGCTAAAGCCCCTCAGAGACCCAGTTTGATGTGTTACACACTGGCGTTTTGGCTAAAGCCCCTCAGATACCCTGTTTGATGTGTTACACACTGGCGTTTGGCTAAAGCCCCTCAGAGACCCAGTTTGATGTGTTACACACTGGCGTTTGGCTAAAGCCCCTCAGATACCCTGTTTGATGTGTTACACACTGGCGTTCGGCTAAAGCCCCTCAGAGACCCTGTTTTATGTGTTACACACTGGCGTTTGGCTAAAGCCCCTCAGAGACCCAGTTTGATGTGTAACACTCTGGCGTTTGGCTAAAGCCCCTCAGAGACCCAGTTTGATATGTTACACACTGGCGTTTGGCTAAAGCCCCTCAGAGACCCTGTTCGATGTGCTACACACTGGCGTTTGGCTAAAGCCCCTCAGAGACCCTGTTCGATGTGTTACACACTGGCGTTTGGCTAAAGCCCCTCAGAGACCCTTTTTGATGTGTTACACACTGGCGTTTGGCTAAGGCCCCTCATAGACCCTGTTTGATGTGTTACACACTGGCGTTTGGCTAAAGCGCAGGGAAACCCTGTTTGATATGTTACACACTGGCGTTTGGCTAAAGCCCCTCAGATACCCTGTTCGATGTGTTACACACTGGCGTTTGGCTAAAGTCCCTCAGAGACCCTGTTTGATGTGTTACACACTGGCGTTTGGCTAAAGCCCCTCAGAGACCCTGTTTGATGTGTAACACTCTGGCGTTTGGCTAAAGCCCCTCAGAGACCCTGTTTGATGTGTTACACACTGGTGTTTGGCTAAAGCCCCTCAGAGACCCTGTTTGATGTGTTACACACTGGCGTTTGGCTAAAGCCCCTCAGAGACCCTGTTCGATGTGTTACACACTGGTGTTCGGCTAAAGCGTCTCAGAGACCCTGTTTGATGTGTTACACACTGGCGCTTGGCTAAAGCCCCTCAGAGACCCTGTTTGATGTGTTACACACTGGCGTTTGGCTAAAGCCCCTCAGAGACCCTGTTTGATGTGTAACACTCTGGCGTTTGGCTAAAGCCCCTCAGAGACCCTGTTTGATGTGTTACACACTGGCGTTTGGCTAAAGCCCCTCAGAGACCCTGTTTGATGTGTTACACACTGGCGTTTGGCTAAAGCCCCTCAGAGACCCTGTTCGATGTGTTACACACTGGTGTTCGGCTAAAGCGTCTCAGAGACCCTGTTCGATGTGTTACACACTGGCGCTTGGCTAAAGCGCAAGGAGACCCTGTTCGATGTGTTACACACTGGCGCTTGGCTAAAGCGCAAGGAGACCATGTTCGATGTGTTACACACTGGCGTTTGGCTAAAGCGCAGGGAGAAAAGGAGAAAGTAAGGAGAAAGTCAGGCTGACGGAGAAGATTTCAGAACTAGAGACACGCATCCAAACTCTAATTGAGGATAGTAAGAGTGCAAGAGCTTTAGATACTATTTTGGATGCGCCTAGCATATTGAACTCTTTACATGATTCGGTTCCGGCTGAAGTAGAGCCCATGCAGCAGGGCAGATGGGTGACAGTGAGAGATCGCTCTAGTCTCATTGACTAATGCGGAACAATTAGTTCATGCGTTCATGACCTCAAGACTAGATTATTGTAATGCTCTACTGGGTGGTTGCCCTGCACGCTTAATAAACAAACTACACCTGGTCCAAAACGCAGCAGCTCGAGTTCTTGCCAGAACCAGGAAATATGATCATATTAGCCCGGTTCTGTCAACACTGCATTGGCTCCCTATTAAACATTGTATACATTTTTAAATATTGCTGATCACTTACAAAGCACTAAATGGTTTAGCTCTGCAGTACTTGAGTGAGCTCTTAATGCATTATAGTCCTTCACGTCTATTGCGATTTCAAAACTCCGGTCAGTCAATAATACCTAGAATATCAAAATCGACTGCTGGCGGTAGATCCTTTTCCTATTTAGCACCAAAACTCTGGAACAGTCTTCCTATCATTGTCCGGGAAGGAGACACACTCTGTCAGTTCAAAGCTAGATTAAAAACACATCTCTTTGACCTAGCATTCACATAATATATTATAGACTTCTATAACTCAATGTTAGGCTACATAGATTAGGTCAGCCGGAACTCAGAACACTCGCAGCCTGCCGGATCCAGGCTGTATCTAGATGTCTAGGACCTTCGCCTGGACACACACACACACACACACACACACACACACACACACACACTCCAGATCTGACTAGGACCTTCGCCTGGACACACACACACACACACACTCCAGATCTGACTAGGACCTTCGCCTGGACACACACACACACACTCCAGATCTGACTAGGACCTTCGCCTGGACACGATGACAATGCAGAGCTGAAGTGCCACTAGCCTCTCCCTATAGATATTGGATCCTTTCCCACTCTACAGATAAAGCGCTGTGGGGAATCCGGTTTGCGTACCTAACCCGAAGTGATAAAATTCTGTACCAAAATTTATAGGCAAGACAAGTAGTTTGTTTAGGCATGGTTTGTAGGGAATTACAAACCTGCGCACATATATTCAAACGCACATAACTCTAGAATCAGCTCTTAATGCGCATGTGAACGCATCAGCGTTTATCACAGGTTCAGTTTATAGTCTGTTTAGAGAGAACGCCGGCGTCTCAGCGGCCGCTAATTTAATAACAAATGATAATTTCAACGGAGGTGAATCAATCAAAACTAACTTTAGCTGGAAAATAACATTATTCAAGAAAGAAATTAGATGTTTATCTCTGTAAAGCTGCTTTGAAACAATCTACATTGTTAAAAGCGCTATATAAATGAAGATGACTTGAGGCGTTTGGCTAAAGCGCCTCAGAGACCCTGTTCGGGCCCCAGTCGACACACTTGATCTCGGACAGATGCTTATTCTGGTTTGTTATCTCAGCAAGCGTGATGCCCTGAGCTCAGATCAGTCTGAAACACACACACACACACACACACACACACACACACACACACACACACACACACACACACACACACACACACACACACACACACACACACACACACACACACACACACACACACACACACACACACACACACACACACACTCACTCACTCACTCGCTCATGTCATTCAGACCTTCAGCTAAAGACGTTTCCAGTGGAAATCAGTGATGTTCGACTCCTGTGACTCTCATGTCATTGCATTGTCTTTTGTCGCTGGTTTGAACAGCATGAAGGTGCAGATGATGACAGAATTAGAACTCTCCCTTTAATAATGTGTTACTAGGTTTCATCACTTTGACTTTTATTTTGAACAGCTTTTTTGTGATGACTAACACACAATGAGCCCTTTAACAACTATCATAACCCAGACGTTCGTTTCTTATATGCCTGAAGTAGATTCACAGTCCCTTTCAACTTAATGCTCAAACATTTGCTGGAGAATACATTTCAAGCAGTTTATTAGGCTAAATTAAGCAGGTATCCGCTTAATTCCATGAATTGCTTGTAGTATATTTGAGAGGGATTGTGTGTCTGCTCTTATGGATGTGAGACGGTGTGTGTGTTTTTTGAGTGACAGGAACAGCAGTGCTCAGTAACTCATGAGAATCTACTATATCTGATGCAGAGCAGATGTTGACAGGGATGTTCTCACTATAGTGGACTATAAAAGAGAATAAACTGCTCAAGACCAATCCAACATTCACAGAACACACTGTACATTTACTATAGGCTACATATGGATGGCATGCGCACTAATTTGAAACATGATCTGTGAGATATACATATGTAGCACATGTGGGATTTACTTACATTTATATATAGCACTGTTTATTCAGCACACCATTAGCCTACACCCACTGCATATAGATAACTTTACAGCATTTCTTTTCTTTCTTTCTTTTCAGCAAACAAATAATACAATACCACAAATAATGAATATCAGTGCTGGTTTTAGTCGAATGCTTTGAGAGAGTAAGTCATTT
Organism: Meda fulgida; assembly: GCA_030578275.1. Lineage (NCBI taxonomy): Eukaryota > Metazoa > Chordata > Actinopteri > Cypriniformes > Leuciscidae > Meda > Meda fulgida. Next base: position 34,901,593 of record CM060628.1, read on the forward strand.
TAGTTAGTGTTTATTGCGCTGTAAAACCCTAATCTAAAGCACAAAGCGAGAGAGAGAGAGAGAGCTTGAGAAAAGTGTAGGCGGGGCTTAACGCATTTCTGTTTCTCGATTGGTCATTGGTTATATCATTCAACGACGGTGTTTAGTTATTGGACACGCACGCTTGTAGTCGGTGGTATCAATAATATTCCGCTTAGTCACTGAACTTTGAGCAGTGTCGAGCCTCGGCGTCTTTCTCCTCCTAAAGAAAAGAGAGTTTGCGTTTCTTCTGCGGGGTACTGTGTCCTTTCACCTCCAGCCCAACACTCACATATCAAGCACAGCTTCCAAATGGAAGAAGCAGACAAAGTTTCATCATCCAGTGCACCTGACGAGGCTCCGCGCGAAATAGCGATCATGAATGAAGCCGGTCAGACACGGGACGCGGAGGAGGAGAGGACCGAGAAAACTAGTTTTCCACAAACAACTGAGGTAACTAGTTCTCCACAGATTACTGAAGAAACTAGTTCTCCACAAACAACTGAAGAAACTAGTTCTCCACAAACAACTGAGGTAACTAGTGCTTCACAAACAATTGAGGTAACTAGTGCTTCACAAACAATTGAGGTAACTAGTGCTTCACAAACAATTGAGGTAACTAGTGCTTCCCAGATTACTGAAGAAACTAGTGCTTCACAAACAACTGAGATAATTAGTTCTCCACAGCCAGCAGAAGGGATCGTTACTCCAGAGATGGCGAAGGAAAGCTTTACTCCTGTAACGTTAAGTGAAGTTCCAGTGAGGCAGACTAGCACAGAGGCAGAAGTAACGTCTACCTCACAGACATATCCAGTGATTACTGAAGCTGCCGTTACTCCTGAGACAGCGGAGGAAAGCGTTACTCCAGAAGTAACTGAAGCCGTTACTAACGCGGAGGAAAGCGTTACTCCAGAAGTAACATCATCTCAGCAGACAGTGATGAGAGAGGAGCGCATGAAGTCCGCGGAGAGTCCCGCACCGGAGATCAGCAGCTCGTGTGCGGCTCACACACACTCTCTCTCATCCGAGGCCCGTGAGGAGGAGGAGAAGCACCCGCACACTCTTCATCCATCATCATCCAGTGAGTATAACATTGATTTCAGCGGTATTTGTGTTGAGATCGATGTGGGTTGCGGGGATTTCTGATGTTGAATTTGTCGTCGGAATATTAAAGCGATCAGATATGTGAGTTAGACTGAAGGGAATGATCAGATATTTGGCATTATGTGAAATGCTGCAGTGTTGCAGTGATATTTGTTTCCTGCTGAGGAAATGTGGCATCATGATGAAGCATTATTGTGTGAATATGTGGTCGATGCGGCCCTCTCGCTTCATGAACAAAGACGCGCAGCGCGCCTGATGCTTTAAAGGGATTCATATATGTAGCCTAAGCCTTTAATATAGCCTAGATGATATTTGTGATTTTATACATGTATGTGTCACGTGTTTTTTTAATACATTAAACGTGTGTATACACGTTTATATGTAGCCAAAACATTTATAAACGTGTATGGATGTGTGTTGTTTATGATGTGTTTTTTTTTAAAACAAATTTATAAACGTATGTGTGTCTGTATACGATATATAACCGGAGTACTACACATTTTGTATGTCTCCCTCATCAGTCACACCCAGTTCAGCTCTTGCAGTCTGTACTAATGTGCTGAGTTGAATCAGGTGTTTTAGATGAGGATGATGTCTAGGAAGCACTAGAAAATGCATTAAAGGGATGCTTCACCCAAAAATGAGAATTTTCATCTACTCAGTAGAACCCATAAGACTTTTGTTCATCTTCAGAACACAACAGGAAATCTTTTTGATGAAATCTGAGACTTTTCTTTCCCCTATTGACAGTTACGCAACTACAACTTTGACGCTTGGAAAAAGTTCATAAAGAGATCGTAAAATTAAACCATGTGAATTAAGCCGTCTAGGCCAAATTTTCTGAAGAGACTTTGCTTTATATGGTGAACCATGATGAGGTTCATTCTCGTGTTGCGCAGCACGTTTGAGCTTTAGCAAGAACCAGTGAGGATCTTTCTCGTGTTGCGCAGCACGTTTGAGCTTCAGCAAGAACCAATGAGGTTCATTCCCGTGTTGCGCAGCACGTTTGAGCTTCAGCAAGAACCAATGAGGATCTTTCTCGTGTTACGCAGAACGTTTGAGCTTCTGCAAGAACCAATGATGTTCATTCTCGTGTTACGCAGCACGTTTGAGCTTCAGCAAGAACCAATGAGGTTCATTCTCGTGTTGCGCAGCACGTTTGAGCTTCAGCAAGAACCAATGAGGCTCATTCTCGTGTTGCGCAGCACGTTTGAGCTTCAGCAAGAACCAATGAGGCTCATTCTCGTGTTGCGCAGCACGTTTGAGCTTCAGCAAGAGCCAATGAGGATCTTTCTCGTGTTGCGCAGCACGTTTGAGCTTCAGCAAGAACCAATGAGGTTCTTTCTCGTGTTGCGCAGCACGTTTGAGCTTCAGCAAGAACCAATGAGGTTCATTCCCGTGTTGCGCAGCATGTTTGAGCTTCAGCAAGAACCAATGAGGTTCTTTCCCGTGTTACGCAGCACGTTTGAGCTTCAGCAAGAACCAATGAGGATCTTTCTCGTGTTACGCAGAACGTTTGAGCTTCATCAAGAACCAATGAGGTTCATTCTCGTGTTGTGCAGCACGTTTGAGCTTCATCAAGAACCAATGAGGTTCATTCCCGTGTTGCGCAGCACGTTTGAGCTTCAGCAAGAACCAATGAGGATCTTTCTCGTGTTACGCAGCACGTTTGAGCTTCAGCAAGAACCAATGAGGTTCTTTCCCGTGTTACGCAGCACGTTTGAGCTTCAGCAAGAACCAATGAGGATCTTTCTCGTGTTACGCAGAACGTTTGAGCTTCATCAAGAACCAATGAGGTTCATTCCCGTGTTGCGCAGCACGTTTGAGCTTCAGCAAGAACCAATGAGGATCTTTCTCGTGTTACGCAGCATGTTTAAGCTTCAGCAAGAACCAATGAGGTTCTTTCCCGTGTTACGCAGCACGTTTGAGCTTCAGCAAGAACCAATGAGGATCTTTCTCGTGTTACGCAGAACGTTTGAGCTTCATCAAGAACCAATGAGGATCTTTCTCGTGTTACGCAGAACGTTTGAGCTTCATCAAGAACCAATGAGGTTCATTCTCGTGTTGCGCAGCACGTTTGAGCTTCAAGAACCAATGAGGTTCATTCTCGTTTTGCGCAGCACGTTTGAGCTTCATCAAGAACCAATGAGGATCTTTCTCGTGTTGCGCAGCACGTTTGAGCTTCATCAAGAACCAATGAGGTTCATTCTCGTGTTGCGCAGCACGTTTGAGCTTCACCAAGAGGTTTGTTCTCCCGCATCAATCAGGATTCGGTTGAGCTTCTATTTAGCGCTATTGAGCGCTGATCAATGTTTATATGTGGATAAAAGCCCAAATTCAATCCGTTCATCATATAAAGACACGATTGAGTCTTTTCAGGAATTTTGGATTAAACCGCTCAATTCATATGGATGGCTCAATTAGTTATACGATCTCTTTATGAGCTTTTTTAAATGTCAAAGTGGTAGTTGCATAGCTGTCAATGAAGGGACAAAAAATCTCTCAGATGTTTTATTTTTTTTCGGAAGATGAACCAAAGTCTTGTGTTTGGAACAACATGAGAGTAAGTGACAGAATTTTTATTTTTGTGTGAATTATCCCTTTTGTTCTCCTGAATTTTCAGTTTCGGCCCAGAATTTTAATTTTGGTGCATCACTTGTTCATATTGAATGCATTTTGCTCTGCAAAGAAAACCAGAGTCATTGACTCCGTTACAGCTGATCTTAGACCTGGTTTAGGCAAACTCTCCCTGCTTTACCCATGGTGTTCGAGGCTGAAGTGTGATGTATCGACTCCTTGACCAACAGAAGTTTCCTTGTGTGATGATCCGTGTCCGTGATGATCCTCTGTTCTGGGCTGTCATCTCTCAGCGTGTGTTATTTAGGACAGCAATAGTCTAAATAAAGACTGAGACGTCTTCATGCTCATTTCCATTCGGAGTGGAACAATGTTAAGTGAGTGTTGAGTGACGCTGTGCTTCTGTTATCTTATCTGATCCAGAGCTCCAGACCAACCTAAGAGAGCTATGGAAACCAAAAACATCACAATATTACTGTTTTACTAGGAAGTGCAGTTACCAATAATCTCATGGAAATGCACAGTGAGTGAGTGAAATGCAGATGTGAATTTACTAATGAGCAACAGTGTTCACGATCCACGAGTGAACATATTTGCTAAGCTCTCGCTGTGCTGTCTAAAGCCGAGCTGGTGAACGGCCCAGACAAGCATTTCGTTCTCTCTGCCGTTTGATGTCTCTCATACGCAACAGGAACAGCGGTGTAATAATCACAGATAGTCAAACTTGATTACATCAGTGTTATTGTTCAGGTGTGGTTGAATAACCTTTGGGTTGTGTGACTCTTACAGCAACTTCTGCACATTATGTAACGCCACATAGAAAGCTGCTGCTTATTTTGTTTATATATTTATAAACTGCAGAATAACCTATGGTGCCTCTGGAAAAAATGCCATTGCTGCCATTGTATTTATACAGTTTTTAATATCTACAACAAAAGCGGCTCCTGATTACCACATGACCCTGGCGTTTTTCACATAAAGCCAGGCTAGGCCCAGGCTAAGGTTTCTTAGCCTGGGATTTTCTTTATTTGAGAGAAAACGCTGATATATTGTGATCCTAATGGCTTGAACATACAGCTGACTAGCAGATATAAATGTTTAACTGATCTCATCCCCTTCTATAAATCACTTGCTTTCTTACTTGTGCTTTAGTGAGTGAAACGCCTTCATGTGGTGGTTTTTCAGATGATCCCGAACCTCCGTCTCCTGGCGTCGCTCCTGCGCTCTTCCAGCCTCAGTTTCCATCAGGTACGTTTCTTCTTTGCTAGAATGTTGATGTTTTTTTCATCTTTGATGTGCTGCCATTTGTTTAGTGCTTGCATTTAGGGTAATGTTTGACCTGATGTAAATTTAACATCATTGAACAATGATTTTCACTGATCTGGACTAGGGTTGTCATGATGCCAGTAAACTGTACCCATACCAGTGAAGTTTTTGATTTTCAGTCCTTTTAATACCACCACATAAACTTAAATGCCGTTAAACATATTCCACCATTTATTTAACTTATTTACCGCTTATTTAAAATAGTTGTATAAATATTGAACAATTGATTTAAATTTAGTTTTCCGTTGAGGCCATGAGCATTTCCGGGTTCGGTCAGATCTCATCCGTTGGGAAATTATGAAATTTCTGTGTGTGCGGGAGCAGCTAGTGAATATTAAATAGGTTATATGACTGCACATATATCAGTATGATGTAACTGATATTTATAAGACAAGTCTTCACTAGATACCATTAGTAATTGCGGCACCCATGTACCAAATTAAGAATGTACTGCTGATATTATTAAGATTGGTATGCAAACACTGACACTATTGATAGCCCTAATGTAGCCTCGGTCTTCACAGAATGTGTCCTGGAACAGGTGAAATGATTGATGTTTGTCTTGATTTGTGCCATTTTGCTCTGACTGCTTAAGCACTCAGATGGTTGATTGTTCTGCCTCTCTTCTGACTTTCACAAGTCTGTGAATAACGAGAGAAGCTTGGTCTCCTACAACTAATGCTTTTCATCAGTTAATCTTTACTGCAAAACTGTTAACATCCTCATATATTGCATTCTTTCATAGCAGATATGTATTAATTGCATGACCACCTGATTTTAGAGAGAAAAGTGGATGCTTTCATTGGACAAACTCTTGGAATTCAAAGCCTGAAAGGTGAAGTGTTGTATCTTCAGTAGCCATGAGGGGATTTAGCTTGAAGATTATGAAACTCTTGACAGGATCGTCCACAGGGCCAGACTCCAGCTAACCGCAGTTCATGTTTCATTCTGATCCCGCAGACTGCTGGGATTCTCCATCTGTAGCTTTACAGGCCTCTAAGCTAACTATGGATTCATTGGGACACAAGGACTCGGCAGGATTCGACCCGGATGTGCTAAGCCAGTCAGATGACGACTTCATGTTTGAAACGAAGAAGAGTTCTTTTCAGGCGTTTTCTCCTCTAAACGACAGTCTCGGGGAAGCGCCGGCCGATAGTCCATCTCCAGACCTGGTCCAAGATGCGTATGATGGAGAAGAAGCTCACGCGCAGTCAGAGTCAAGAGAAATCAAACAAGGGCTTTCCCTTTCGTATGTCAACACGGCGTCCGATGAAAGGCCGATGTCTCTCCCAGATATTTTGAAATCTTCTCCGATGAACCCTGAAAAAGTGGACTCCGGCTCATCAGAAGGAAGCCCTGAGTTCAGCCCGGCTCATAGAAGAGTGAACGATTCCCCCAAATCCCCGTTCTTGGCGTCTGCTAACAGTCTGGACTCCAAGATCTTGCTTCTGAAGGAGATGGCCGAGGTCACGGAGGCGAGAGCGGCCGCAGAGAAGGCAGAGCTGGGAAAACGCAACAACTCAGAACAGAGTTTTGTAGCTTTCGATCTCGTGAAAGAGACGGATGTGCCTCAAAAAACGGACAGTCTTTTGAAGGACAAGGTTGAGGTGTTAAGCCAGACTTCTTTTCAAATGGCGCAGAAATTTGATTGTCTGAACTTCCCATTGGGAAAGGCTCAGGAACAGTGGGATTCTGAGAGCCCTTCTGCGGACTCCTTCTCCCCGGTGTTGGACGCGGTGACCCAGAAACCCTCGAGCTTCTCCACGGAGCAGGAGCGCAGAGATGAGGCGTCCGAGCCCGAGCTATCCTCTGAAGAGTTCGAGTTTATCGAGAGGCCGACACGAGGAGCTTCCGAGGACTTTCTGGAGATGCAGGATAGCCTGACGTTCATGAAACCGGCATCAGAAGTGTTGCTGGATGAAGACAGATCTCCTGAACTGGAGTCTGTAGCCGAAGAGGACGATCAGATATCCTGCCATCTTCCCACCCCGGTGTCAGACAAATCCTCTGCTGTGAGAGGAAAGGCAGGCCTGGAATCGTATTTGCAAGAACTTTCCTCAACTCCAGTTCCCCTTCCTCCAGGGGACAAACCTGGATCCGGGAAGAGGGAAGCTGAAGCTGAAGGAATCCCGATGTCAGATCCGAGCGCAGCGGCAGGTAAATCCATCACGCACCGTCATCAGTGTCCTCACAGCCCGTTCCCTTCACTGGACCTTTCATTTACCCATCGTGTTCTGTCTGTGAACGATCATCATTTGTGTTTTGTCCTCTTCCCCTCATCTCTCATCCATCTCACCTTCGGCACGGCATGATGTTGCATTATGAGTCCGTTTGCATGATCACCTTTCTGTTTGATTCGCTCACTGTGGAACAACTTGCTTTGATCCCTATTCTGAAAAATATATTTTCAGATTTGTAAAATGAAGCACTGAAGATAGCAATATGCTGAAACGTTTTCTCCTGTCTTTTTGTTTTAAATTCACTTTTTGCACGATGCAATCCATAAAATGAAAACATGTTTTTATAGACTTCTGTAGTCTGGACTGAATCCAGTGTGCGTCCAGCCACCTTCTTGCTCGTTTTCCAGATTTGTTAAATGACCACTTCGGCTCAATCTACAAGTATATGATTGCCAACTTGCTTGGGATTAGGATTGTTTTCTAGAAGAAGAATGTGTATTTGTAGTGTTTGCTTCTCATTGCACTGGCTCTTTATGCTCAGCAGTTTCTCAGATGAAGCAATTGATGAAGCAATGCAGGTCACAGAGCGGGGGTGGGGGTGGGGGTGGGGGGGGTGTATTTACAGAGCACTGAAACTGCCCATCAGTCGATCTAAAGCCAGGCTGGACTTTATGCCTTGACTTGCAGTAAGTGAGAGACTCGGGCTGTTATAGTGAAGGAATTTCCCTTGCGGTAATTTTGAGTGTCTCAATAGTGCGATATGCTGTATTATCGCCGTTTATTTATTATTTCTATATAAATAAGTGTTACGTTGTGGTCAGAAGACACGAAAACAAGGACATTTACCCAATAAAACCGAAAATAAACAGAGCGTTGAAACAGAAATAAGGGTCCACATAACAGAACATAAACCTGACAATAAGCTCGCTAGGCTATTGTTATATGTGTAACAGGTAGGCTAGTTCCGATCATTGAATCTGATTGGACGAGAGGCTTTCTTGCATGTTTCACCAGTGTCAGCATTGCTCATCTCCAGCACAGTTACACTGCTACGCCACAAGGACTGTCTTTGAGCAAGTTATTAAACCGTTCATTCAGAGAAAAACGCTGCTTCATTCAAAGATTGATGTAATGAAACAAGGTGTTAATTTATTTTTTAATAATAATATATATTTAATTAAATGAAATAATTCATAATAGGCTCAGCTGACCAGTAATGCATTGCATGGGTAACGCTGATGCTTCACCTCAGAGATTTGATTTCTGATTGATTCAATGCATTGACGAGCGCTGACGCCATTCGTGGAAATTACCCTTAAACGTTAAAAGGATGATGCAACAAATATTTAGCTTTCCTTGGACACTGCAACACTTTCACGAATACATGACTTGTCCTCAAAGACAGACGCAGGTAATGGCATGCGCTCCGTCGATCTTATTCACTGTCTAAGCTTAAGTGCCAATTTACAGAGCCTACGTGAATCACCATGCTAAACAGTCTTATCACTTTTAACTTCTTTAACATTCAATACACCTTCTCAAAGTGCATAACAAGAAGGGCGTAGCCTTATGAAAATGGAAAACGCGCGAATGTCGCGGTGGCTTGCCTTCCTCTCCGGTTGGCTTGCCAGTACTACAATACAGCCCTGTGAGAGACGAGTGGTGAGCGTTCAGTGCTGATGAATGTGAATCTCGGTTCATGTATAGTGTTCAGGAATGACGTGATGTTTGTGTGTGTGTGTGTGTGTTGTGTTGGAGGGAGACTTGTGTTTGAGGGTTAGATGATTGTGTGTGTGTATAGGAGACTGGTTTCCCCTCCTCCAGCTCCACCCTCCTCTCAGCGCTGATCACTCACTCACTCACTCACTCACTCACACACACACTGCAGACGGACCCGCCTCTATAACCTCACGCCTCCTCTCAGTGCTGATATCCCTCAGTCTCACACACACACTCACACACACACACTGCAGACGGACCCGCCTCTATAACCTCACGCCTCCTCAGTGCTGATATCCCTCAGTCTCACACACACACACACACACACACACACACACACACACTGCAGACGGACCCGCCTCTATAACCTCACGCCTCCTCAGTGCTGATATCCCTCAGTCTCACACATACACTCACACACACTGCAGACATGGACCCGGCGGACCGACAGCCCTCCGCAGACTGGAAACACACGGGTACAACACTTTCCTCACACTCTAACTCTCTGTAGCGCTTGTGTTGTGGACGTGTAATGCTGGAATGTTGAAGGCAGCTGATGTTTACAGACGTGTGGAGCTCAACTGGCGCGATGGAGTTACTCCGTGTGTTTAATGGATCCAGAACCTTTAGCTGAAATGAAACGGACTGTTTCTAATGCAACCTTTGCTCATAGATGAATCAGAGCTCATGCTGATAATCTGGCCAAAGGTGCTGGGTGCGGTGGGGCAAAAGTAGTAGTAGTTTAATGATTTGCTGCTGCATCTTGCAAAATTAGGTGGACTAGAATCAAATTTCCTCTGTCAATGTACAAAATGCTTTTTTTTAAACCGGTCTTAAATAGCAGGAGACGTTGAAACGCTATGACTATGGTACCATGAAGCATCCCAGTGGTTCAGTAATGGTATCAGACAGTTTAATTGCTATATTCATACACCATGGTATGTATATGGTTGCTCACAGAGGCATTATAGTGTCACGGGCAACTCGTAGGAATGTCTATAGTAGGGGTTCGCGACACTAGGCGATTCAAAGCTAGTGCTAATGCTAGTCGACTTGGAAAATACTAGTTATTAAAAACCCATTTTTTTTATACTTTTAATAGTATTAATAGATTAATACTATTCAAACCTAATTCAAACCTGCTAATGAACAACAATACCTTAAACTTGTGTGGACTAACATTTATTTGAGGAAATCCGTTAATAAAAGGCTATTAGTTTAAACGTATTGGTCCTGTGCTGCTTGATTCAGGTTATTTCAATAAACATGTTTATATTGGCTAACTCTGCTTAACCCTCTGGGGTCAGAGGTCACTCATCAAATCAATATATTGATTTTAAATTTGTAAGACATGTTTTGTGTCAAAGCTGTATGTAGGGAGGGCGTGAATGCTCATGAATATTGAAATAGCTGGGAAGACGGGCCTAGATTTGCTAGATTTAGATGGGTTAGACTAGTTGACTAGTCGGTTGCAAAATTCTCGTTTAACGGTTGTTAGTCGTTGAGCACATCCCGAGTCTATAGTGCTTTTCACTATACAGATGCTTTCATAGCAGCTGTTTTACCATATAGGGTGTTAGTGCTGGCGAAAATACAAGTGATCCTCTGCATTTACATCTAGATATACTGTATTTATAATGTTGTCTCTCACATATATCAGTGCTGCAGTGACTTAAACACACCAGTGAGTGAATAAGACATTTAAATGTTGGTTATTTTGTTCTATTTAGAGATCTAAATGTTATTCAAAGTGATTCTTAAAAATAGGATTGTATGTCACTGGTGAAAAGAAAACGCTGTGAGAAATGTAATTAAGGTCGATTTATGTTCTAAGCAAGCGTAAACAATTCTCAAATCATTAATGAAGATACGATTGGTTGTCAGAGTTTGGTGTGAGTTTAACATTTTCTAAATGTAATCCAGTGCTCGAAGTGGGGCGGTACTCACCGGTACGCATTACCGGCACTTCTACATTTTACTCTTAAACATACCTGCACCTTTTCTTGCGTACCGCTACTTCTCGCATCTAGCTGGTACTCTACCACTGACAGAAAAAGCGTGACGGCCGTTTGAGCCCTTATTTACACTGCACACATCTGCGGCGCGAAGCGGCTACCGGAGCTGATCGCGGCCACCGCAAGCGTGAGCGGCGCGTATTCTTTCCGGCTCGCATGTTGATCAATGAGTGCATTCACACCGCGAGCAGCAGTGAGGCGGGGATTCAGCGCCGAGTCTATTTTTGTTGTGCTACTCACGCTCATTTAAAGTGAAAGCACACTTTTGATGGAGAAAATAAATATGATTTCACACAAAAAGTGCCCAAAATGTACAGAATTTGCATAGTGTGTTTGAACAAGAACTGGAGTAGGTTACGTCAGAAAAGAAAATGAAAACTCAAAAATATTTATAGAAGATTTAGTCAACCCTTTTAACCTTTTTTTTTATTATTCAGTTTGGGTAAAAGTAGGCTATATGTTTTATAAATAAATAAAAACGAGCAAACTAGTCAGAATATACAGTATACGCTTTTTTTTAGTTTATGTAATAGACAGATACATGCCCAAATCAAACCCGAGTGTACTTTTTTTTGTTTACTGTCTTGTAAACATATCGAAGTATGACTGAAAAGACAAGATCAGTGCTGTTTTCTTGGTTGTTTTTGTTGTTTACCATTTACATGCAATTGTTGTATACCTCCCATCCATAGTTCGAATTACGGGGGGTATTGGGGGGGGTCTGACCCAATAGATGAGACTTGGACCCTCCCAAAAGGGATGAAAATAATAGTTTGGGGAATGTGATAAATAGTAATTATGTAGGCTACACAAATTCATGTTCACTTCAGTCTTGTTATAATCAGATTCAGCGCGTTCTTCATCTTCAATCCACAGCGGCGCAGAGCACAGCACATGTCAGAAACAATGCAGTGTGTGTGTGTGTGTGTGTGTGTGTGTGTTCGTCTGAGCTCGTCTGAGCCTCATTGGTCTGTCACTGCTCGTCAATGTCAGAATATTTAAGATGACCAATCAAATCAAAGTAGACGGGCTTTATGTTCACAGACGCTGCTGAGCGCGAACTTTAGCAGCGCGACTCGACAATTCTGTGTACGGTCAAGTGCGAGATAAGATGTAAGAAGCTAAACTAAACATTTCATAATTGACTGTTTTCAGGTCATAAATGTTAAACGAATGACAAAAATAATCAGGCAAACTGTAATGATGGTTCTTTGTGAGGGATGAAAGAAGACAAGGGTCGGCGTAAAGGGGCTCGAACAATTTATTAAAGTAAAATAAAAACAAAGGTGCGCCACGTGCGCGGTCAGCGTAACAAAAAACGGTGTTTCCTCAAACAATATCAGATAGTCCTTTTCAGACAGGAGGTTGCACGTCGACTTTTAAGAGCCCCAGTCCTTCTCTCTCTCCCTCTCCTCTACACCAGGCGGTTTATATGTGGTCTCCCCACGCCAATTACTGCAATCAGACACAGGTGTTCGTCATTTTGCACTTGACCTACTTACTTACCGCTCGGCTCCTCCCTCGCTCCCCCACTGCAAACTCCGCGAAACCACGCCCCCCACCGCCCGACTCAGGCCGGGGAGCCATCCGGCCTGCAGCCTTCTCCTCCTGGAGAGGAAGTCAGCCACAGCCATCTGCGCCCCCGGCCTGTGGACCACCTGAAATTTAAAGGGTTGTAACGCCAGATACCAACGGGTGATCCGTGCGTTGGTATCTTTCATGCGGTGGAGCCACTGGAGGGGAGCGTGGTCCGAACAGAGGGTGAATTCCCGTCCCAAGAGATAATAGCGGAGGGTGAGAACGGCCCATCTGATGGCAAGACATTCTTTCTCAACGGTGCTGTACTTAGTCTATCTCTTAGAGAGCTTACGGCTAATGTACAGCACCGGCCGCTCTTCACCCTCTATCTCCTGGGACAGGACAGCACCCATCCCCCTGTCCGAGGCGTCTGTCTGCAGAATAAACGGGAGAGAAAAGTTAGGAGCCTGTAAGAGCGGCCCGCCACACAGGGCAGCCTTAATCTGGGTAAAGGCCTGCTGACACCGCTCCGTCCACTGGACAGTATCTGGTGCATCCTTTCTAGTTAGATCAGTCAGCGGGCTAGCGAGGTCCGAATAATTAGGCACAAACCTTCTGTAATATCCCGCTAGCCCCAGGAACTGTCTAACCTCCTTTTTGGACTTAGGTCTCGGACAGGTAGCAATTGCTGCAGTCTTATCAATTTGGGGACGCACCTGTCCATGACCCAAGTGGAAGCCCAGATACCTAACCTCCACACGCCCAATCGCACATTTCTTCGGGTTGGCCGTGAGCCCGGCCCCTCGCAGCGTCCTGAGGACAGCCCGCAAATGCTGCATATGACGCTTCCAATCATTACTATAAATGATAATATCATCCAAGTAAGCAGCGGCATATGCAGCATGCGGCCGGAGAATTCTGTCCATCAGGCGCTGAAAGGTTGCCGGAGCCCTGAACAAGCCGAAAGGAAGAGTGACAAATTGGTGTAATCCAAACGGCGTTGTGAAGGCAGTTTTTTCTTTAGACATTGGAGATGAGGGGATCTGCCAGTATCCCTTCGTTAAATCCAGCGTCGAATAAAATCGAGCGGTGCCGAGCCGATCAAGCAACTCGTCAACCCGAGGCATTGGATACGCGTCGAACTTCGACACAGCATTCACCTTGCGATTATCCACACAGAACCGGACGGAGCCGTCAGGTTTTGGTACCAAAACTATCGGGCTTGCCCAGTCACTGTTGGATTCTTCTATTACCCCCATGTCTAGCATAGCCTTCAATTCTTCCTGAACTACTTTTTATGTTCAGGTAAGCGATAAGGCTGGTTGCGCACTATTACACCCGGCTCGGTCTCAACGTGGTGCTGAATAAGGTCGGTTCGGCCGGGCAGGGGCGAGAACACATCAGCAAACTCCGTTTGTAAATTGCGTACATCAGTGATTTGGAACGCCGAGAGGTGGTCTCCACCAGCTGCCAGAGCGAGTGATTGAGACTTTGAATTCGCCTCTGGACCAAGATCCTCCTCCCTACTCACCACCGTTGCCAACATCACTGACTCCGCCTCATTCCATTTTTTAAGGAGATTGAGGTGGTAAACCTGATGTGCCCCACCCCTATCCGTACGAACGACTTCATAGTTGAGATCCCCAATTCGCCGTGTGACCTCAAAGGGTCCTTGCCACTTTGCGAGTAATTTCGAACTGGACGTGGGGAGTAATACAAGTACTTTATCTCCCGGTGCAAATTTGCGTAGTCTAGCCCCCCTGTTGTACAGCCGACTTTGTTTGTCCTGAGCCTGTAACAAATTCTCCATAGACAGCCGCCCCAAAGTGTGGAGTTTTGTTCTCAGGTCCATGACATATTGAATTTCATTTTTGCTATTCGAAGGTCCGTCCTCCCAAGTTTCCCTCAGTACGTCCAGCACCCCGCGGGGCTGACGTCCATAAAGAAGCTCGAAGGGGGAAAACCCCGTGGAGGCTTGGGGGACCTCGCGTACAGCGAACAAGAGGGGTTCTAGCCACTTATCCCAATTTTTGGCGTCTTCCTGTACGAACTTTCGAATCATTGACTTCAACGTGCGATTAAAGCGTTCGACCAGTCCGTCTGTTTGTGGGTGATAGACGCTGGTGCG
>CM060628.1:34923677-34933677 GCA_030578275.1 Meda fulgida
AAACATCTGCAGAGAAACATGAGTGTGTGAGTTCAGAAACACGCTTATCAGCTTGGATTGGCGTCATGTCTTCCCGTAGTTGATTTATAAAGATGTTGATGCAGATGAAGGATGCAGATGAAGGAAACATGCTGGTTTAGCAAAAGCTTGTGCATGTTGATCCTAAATGCGTCATGAACCCCATCCTTCATGCTCACCCCTGCTGCTGTCCTAGACTGAGCTTGTGTGTGTGTGTGTTTCAGTGCTGCAGCTGCTGCGCTGGCGGGACGTGCGGTCGAGCGCGCTGGTCTTTGGCTCAAGCCTCTTCATCCTCCTCTCCCTTACCTGCTACAGCATCATCAGTATTCTCTCCTACTCCGCTCTCGCTCTGCTCTCCGGCACCGTCTCCTTCAGGGTATACAGGGGCGTCCTGCAGGCCGTCCAGAAGTCTGATGAAGGACACCCCTTCAGGTATGTGTGTGAGAGTGAGAGGAGTCTGATGAAGGACACCCCTTCAGGTGAGTCAGGTGTGTGTGTGTGTGTGTGTGAGACAGAGAGAGAGAGAGAAGTCTGATGAACGACATCCGTTCAGGTGAGGTGTGTGTTATGACCTCTTGACCTCTCACCAGCTGCTTTAAGGTCGAACAAGATGCCTGTAGTAAATATAATCTCTCACATTACGTTTACCTGTATTAATTTATCACACACTTTTATCAAAAGCGACTTGCAGTTGAGGGAAACCGCAAGCGATTCATCTTAAAGAGGCGATAAACATGCACCCCACGCTTTACACCACTGCATCCCGGGCTTTACACCACTGCATCCCAGGCTTTACTCCACTGCATCCCACGCTTTACTCCACTGCACCCCACGCTTTACTCCACTGCACCCCACGCTTTACTCCACTGCACCCCACGCTTTACTCCACTGCATCCCACGCTCTACACCACTGCACCCCACGCTTTACACCCCTGCACCCCACGCTTTACACCCCTGCACCCCACGCTTTACACCACTGCACCCCACACCTTACACCACTGCACCCCACGCTTTACACCACTGCACCCCACGCTTTACACCACTGCACCCCACGCTTTACACCACTGCACCCCACGCTTTACACTACTGCCCAACATCCACATCCCACGCTTTACACCACTGCCTCCCACGCTTTACACCAATGCCTCCCACGCTTTACACCACTGCATCCCACGCTCTACACCACTGCATCCCACGCTCTACACCACTGCATCCCACGCTCTACACCACTGCATCCCACGCTCTACACCACTGCATCCCACACTCTACACCACTGCCTCCCACGCTCTACACCACTGCATCCCACGCTTTACACCACTGCACCACTGCACCCCAGGCTTTACTCCACTGCACCCCAGGCTTTACTCCACTGCACCCCACGCTCTACACCACTGCATCCCACGCTTTACTTCCCACGCTTTGCACCACTGCACCTCACGCTCTACACCACTGCACCTCACGCTCTACACCACTGCCTCCCACGCTCTACACCACTGCCTCCCACTGCCTCCCACGCTCTACACCACTGCCTCCCACGCTCTACACCACTGCATCCCACGCTCTACAGCACTGCATCCCACGCTTTACTCCACTGCATCCCACGCTTTACTCCACTGCACCCCACGCTTTACTCCACTGCATCCCACGCTTTACACCACTGCATCCCACGCTTTACACCACTGCACCCCACGCTCTACACCACTGCACCCCACGCTCTACACCACTGCACCCCACGCTCTACACCACTGCACCCCACGCTCTACACCACTGCACCCCACGCTTTACTTCCCACGCTTTACACCACTGCATCCCACGCTTTACTCCACTGCATCCAACGCTTTACACCACTGCATCCCACGCTTTACACCACTGCATCCCACGCTTTACACCACTGCATCCCACGCTTTACACCACTGCATCCCACGCTTTACACCACTGCATCCCACGCTTTACACCACTGCATCCCACGCTTTACACCACTTTATCCCACGCTTTACTCCACTGCATCCCACGCTCTACACCACTGCACCCCACGCTCTACACCACTGCACCCCACGCTCTACACCACTGCACCCCACGCTCTACACCACTGCACCCCACGCTTTACTCCACTCTCCCCCACGCTTTACTTCCCATGCTTTGCACCACTGCATCCCACGCTTTGCACCACTGCACCCCACGATTTACTCCAATGCATCCCACGCTGTGTGCAGAGTTTGAGCCCATACTCACTGGTCTTCCCTCATGTGTGCAGATGTGTCCTGGAGAAGGATTTGGCTCTGTCTAGAGAGGTATTGCAGAGGCACAGTGATGTTGTTCTGAGTCGGATCAACGGAGCGCTGAAGGAGCTGCGCCGCCTGTTTCTGGTGGAGGATCTCGTCGACTCTCTCAAGGTCTGAGTCTAAAATTCCCTTTGTTCAAAACTGACTTCTCTTCCTCTTACTCTTCTTCCTCTTACTCATGCTCTTCCTCCTCTTCCTCGTACTCTTCCTCGTCTTACTCGTACTCTTCCTCGTCTTCCTTGTACTCTTCCTCGTCTTACTCGTACTCTTCCTCGTCTTACTCGTACTCTTCCTCGTACTCTTCCTCGTACTCTTCCTCGTACCCTTCTTCCTCGTACCCTTCTTCCTCGTACCCTTCTTCCTCGTACCCTTCTTCCTCGTACCCTTCTTCCTCGTACCCTTCTTCCTCGTACCCTTCTTCCTCGTACCCTTCTTCCTCGTACTCGTACCCTTCTTCCTCGTACTCGTACCCTTCCTCCTCGTACTCGTACCCTTCTTCCTCGTACTCGTACCCTTCCTCCTCGTACTCGTACCCTTCCTCTTACTCATGCTCTTGCTCTTCCTCGTACTCGTGCTCTTCCTCGTACTCGTACTCGTACTCTTCCTCTTACTCGTACTATTCCTCCTCTAACTAATGCTCTTCCTCTTCATACTCATGCTCTTCCTCCTCTTACTCATGCTCTTCCTCCTCTTACTCGTACTCTTCCTCTTACTCATGCTCTTCCTCTTCATACTCATGCTCTTCCTCCTCTTACTCATGCTCTTGCTCTTCCTCATGCTCTTGCTCTTACTCACGCTCTTCCTCTTACTCATGCTCTTCCTCTTCATACTCACGCTCTTCCTCCTCTTACTCGTACTCTTCCTCTTCATACTTATGCTCTTCCTCCTCTTACTCGTACTCTTCCTCTTCATACTTATGCTCTTCCTCCTCTTACTCGTACTCTTCCTCTTCATACTTGTGCTCTTCCTCCTCTTCCTCATACTCATGACTTTCTTTCCTCTTTTCTTCACAAAATAAATGTTTTGAATGTCCATTGATGTTAGTTGTGTTTCTCCTCCAGTTCGGCGTGTTGTTGTGGGTCTTCACGTATGTTGGTTCCTGGTTTAACGGACTGACGCTTCTCATTCTCGGTAAGACCATTGTGTTGATTTCACTTTATGCTCTATTTTTCAGGCTAACTTCAGTCGTTGTTGTTCACAGTAGCTGTTCATATATGAAGTGTAATGATGTTCACTTGTGAGTTTATCTTCTTACACTGCAGGTCTGGTTGGAGCTTTCAGCGGCCCGATAACTTATGAGAAGTATCAGGTAATGGTGTCTGTGTGTCTGTGTGTCTGTGTGTCTGTGTGTCTGTGTGTCTGTGTGTCTGTGTGTCTGTGTGTCTGTGTGTCTGTGTGTCTGTGTGTCTGTGTGTCTGTGTGTCTGTGTGTCTGTGTGGCTGATGCTCTTTCTCTCCCGCAGACTCAGATTGATCAGTTTATGTCTTCGGTCAGCAGTCAGATGAAGGGTGTGTTGGGGAAGTAAGTGAAACTTGTCTCTCAGTTCTGAACATTAACCGGTAACATCCAGGACTAGAATAAATCAGTAATAAATGAGAAAGGACTGGTGTCTGTGACGCATTAAACAATCCTGCAGTGGAAGAACATCCCCTCATAATTATAACATTTACCATCCTTTCCAGAAGTCTCATTTGCCATGATTCGCTGTGTAATAATATTATGTAATTATGTATACACTGTAAACGTGTGTTTGTAATAATGCTCATACTGACCGACACAGGCCTTGTACTGTACAACACACAGAGCTGCGTGTGTGTGTGTGTGTGTGTGCGTGTGCGTGTGCGTGTGCGTGTGTGTGTGTGTGTGTGTGTGCGTGTGCGCGTGCGCGTGCGCCCGCCCGCCCGCCCGCCCGCCAGAGAGAGAGAGAGAGAGAGAGAGAGAGAGAGAGAGAGAGAGAGAGAGAGAGAGAGAGAGAGAGAGAGAGAGAGAGAGAGAGAGAGAGAGAGAGAGAGAGAGAGAGAGAGAGAGAGAGAGAGAGAGAGAGAGAGAGAGAGAGAGAGAGAGAGAGAGAGAGAGGGAGAGAGAGAGAGAGAGAGAAGATGAGAGAGAGAGGAGAAGGAGAGAGAGAGAGAGCGAGAGAGAGAGAGCGCCCGAGAGAGAGATGAGCGATTGCGAGAGAGAGAGAGCGATGCGCGAGAGAGACGAGAGGCGCGAGAGATAGATGAGCGCGAGATGAGAGAGTATAGCGAGCGCGAGAGAGAGAGAGAGAGCGAGCGGCGAGAAGAGTGAGCGATGACGCCCGAGCGCTGGAGAGAGCGCGAGAGGAGATCGGAGCGCGAGAGTGCGCGCGAGAGATGGTGCGAGCTGCGAGCGACAGGAGCGACGAGGAGAGCGAGCTGCGAGCGAGAGCGGTGAGGTGAGCGAGAGCGGAGCCGGAGCGCGAGATGAGAGCGAAGAGTGAGCGAGCGCGAGGGAGAGCGCGATGAGAGGCGAGCGCGAGCGATGCATGCGATTTTGAGCGAGCGCCGAGGAGACGAGCGAGCCGCTGTGCGAGCGCACGAGAGGAAGAGAGAGCTGAGGAGCGCGAAAGCTAGCGACGAGACCCGAGAAGCTTGGAGGGCGAGATAGCGTGACGAGCGCTGAGACGAGAGGGAGCGAGAGAGAGAGAGAGCGAGAGAATGAGAGCGAAGAAGAGATGAGAGCGACGAGCGCGAGAGCGGAGAGCGAGGAGATGACGCTGAGAGAGGAAGCGCGAGAGAGAGCGAGCGAGAGAGCGAGGCCGCGGACGAGGAGAGCGAGCGCGTGAGAGAGAGCGAGAGAGAGGGGGTGGGGGAGAGGAGAGAGAGAGAGATGAGAGAGCGACCCACGACGCGAGCGAGGACGCGACGAGCGCGAGCGAGCGCTATATGGGAGGCGAGAGAGCGCGACGAAGAGACGCGAGCCCGCGGGAGCGCTGAGACGAGCTGAGGAAGCGAGAGCGCGAGCGAGCCGCGGATTGCGATGCGCGAGGAAATTGAGAAGGAGAGAGTGCGAGCAGCATGCGCGACATCTAGGCGAACGCGAGCGGAGCGAGCGCGAGCGCGAGCGACGGCAGATAAACAGCGCGAGAGAGAGGCACGAGCGCGAGGAGAGAGCTGAGCTGCGATGCCGGAGCAGCGAGACGAGGCGCTTAGAGACGATGAGCGAGCTGCGTGCGAGCGCGAGCGAGCGCGAGTGAAGATGCGAGCGGCGAGCGAAGCGCGTGAGAGAGCTGAGCGCGAGCGAGGCGAGATGTGAGCGGTGAGAGAGCGAGCGCGAAGCGAATGCTGCGACGAGAAGAGCGAGCGCGAAAGCGAGCGCGATGAGAGAGCAGAGCGAGAAGAGCGAGCGCAACCCGAGAGAGAGCTGATAGAGCTGCGGAAGCGAGCGCGAAGAGAGCCGCGATGAGAGTAGCGAGCGCGAGCGAAGCGCGAGAGAGACAGCCGATGCGCGAAGACGACGCGCCGAGACGAGACGCGAGCGCGAGCGAGAGCGAGAGAGCGCGAGAGAGGAGCGAGCCGCGAAGAGCGACGAACGCGCGAAGCGTGCGCGAGGAGATAGAGATGCGACGCGCGAGCTAGATGCGCGGCTGACGAGAGCGAGAGAGAAGGAGCGCGAGCGATTCAGACGCGAGAGTGAGCGAGGCTGACGCGAGCGCCTGAGAGTAGAAGAGCGACGAGAGAGACGACGCTGCGAAACGCGAGCGCGAGAGCAGAGCGAATGCGAAGCGCGAGCGACAGGCGCGGAGAGAGGAGAGAGCGGAGCGCGAGCGAGCGCGATGAGGAGAGCAGAGCCGCGAGAGAG
Source organism: Meda fulgida (assembly GCA_030578275.1). Classification (NCBI taxonomy): domain Eukaryota; kingdom Metazoa; phylum Chordata; class Actinopteri; order Cypriniformes; family Leuciscidae; genus Meda; species Meda fulgida. The sequence goes on from CM060628.1 coordinate 34,929,800, forward strand.
AGCGACGAGAGAGTAGCGAGAGAGAAGATCGCGAGCCGCGAGAGAGAGCGAGAGAGAGACGAGAGCGCCGAAGACAGAGGAGCGAGAGAGAGAGCGAGCGCGCTGATGGAGAAGCAGCAGAGGAGAGCGAGCGCTGAGAGAGAGCGAGCGGGCGAGAGAGAGCGGAGAGAGCGAGCGTGCGCGGAGAGAGGAGCGAGAGAGAGAGAGAAGAGAGCCGAAGGCGAGAGAGAGAGAGGAGCAGAGAGATGAGAACCGAAAGCGCGCGTGTGAGGGAGAGCTGCGCGAGAGAGAGAGCGAGAGGATCGGAGAGAGAGGAGAGAGCGCGCGAGAAGAGGAGACGCGAAGAGAGAGAGCGCGCGAGAGAGAGCGCACGAGAGAGAGCGGCGCGGTGACGAGGAGCGGGAGAGAGAGAGCGCGGGAGAGAGACGAGCTGCGAGAGGAGAGGAGAGAGAGAGAGAGAGAGGAGGAGAGAGAGAGAGAGAGAGAAGAGATGACGGTTAAGAGAGGAGTGAAGAAGGGGGGAGAGCTGAGGACGAGACGAGAGAGGGAGAGGAGGAGAGAGAATTGCGAGCTTGCGGAGAGAGAGAAGCGCGAGAGATGAGAGCTCGCTCGAGAGAGATGGTGCGCCGAGAGAGAGAGAAAGCGCGCGAGAGAGAGAGAGAGAGCACTCGCGAGAGGTGAGAGTGAGAGAGAGAGCTGAAGGCGAAGAGAGAAGAGGAAGAGAGGCGCTTGATTTCAAGGTAGCGCGAGAGAGATAGAGAGAGGCAGAGAGAGATGAGAGAGAGAGATGAGAGATGAGATTGCGCGCTGAGAGAGAGAGACGAGCGCAGGAGAGAGAGAGAGAGATGAGCGCAGAGGAGAGAGAGAGGAGAGAGAGAGAGAGAGCGCCTGAGAGAGAGCGAGCCAGCGCGCGAGAGAGACGCGAGAGAGCCGAAGGAGCTGAGAGGAGAGAGAGAGAGAGAGAGGCGAGAGAGAGGAGGGAGGAGCCTCTGATGGAGCTAATTTCGCGCGCGCGGAGAGAGAGAGCGAGAGAGAGCGCGCGCGCCGGAGAGAGAAGAGAGAGAGGGAGAGAGAGAGCGCGCGGAGAGAGAGAGCGAGAGAGAGAGGGAAGAGAGAGAGCGCGCAGATAGAGATGAGGGAGGGGGGGCGGGCGAGAGAGAGCGCGTGAGAGAGCGCGAGAGAGAGAGAGAGCGAGAGCTGCGAGGCAGAGAGATGATGCGCGCGAGAGAGAGCGCGCGAGAGAGGAGCGCGCGAGACGACGAGCGCCTAGCGAGAGAGAGCGCGGAGGAGTGAGAGCGAGAGAGCGCGCGGAGAGCGAGAGAGAGCAGCGCGAGATGAGAGCGCGCCGAGAGAGAGGAGCGCGCTGAGAGAGAGCCGCGCGAGAGAGAGAGAGAGAGAGCGCCGAAGAGAGAGAGCGCTGAGAGATGAGAGGGAGAGAGAGAGCGGAGAGACAGAGAGAGGCTGCGCGAGAGAGAGAGACGAGCGCAGAGAGAGGAGAGGGCGAGAATAGAGAGAGAGCGCGGGCGAGAGATGAGAGCGCCTGCGAAGAGAGGAGAGCCCGCGACGAGAGTGAGAGAGCGCTTGCCCGCGAGAGAGATGAGAGAGAGAGAGAAGAGAAGAGAGGAGCAGAGCGCGAGAGAGAGAGAAGCCCCGTGCGCGAGAGAGAAGAGGAGAAGAGAGAGCGAGCGCGGAGGAGAGAGAGAGCGAGCGCCGAGAGAGAGAGACGGGGCGAGAGCGCGAACGAGAGAGAGAGAGCGAGCGCGCAGAGAGAGAGAGAGAGAGCGAGCGAGTGAGAGAGCGAGCGAGAGAGAGAGGGAGAGATTGCTGAGCGCGATGAGAGAGATGAGAGATAGGTGAGAGCGCGCGAGAGAGAGAGCGCGCGAGGAATGGAGAGATGAGCGCGGAGAGGAGAAGACGAGCGCTGGGAGAGAGAGAGAGACGCGCGAGGAGAGAGGAGAGGAGAGCGCGCGAGAGAGGAGCGAGACTAGATAGAGTGCGCGCGAGAGAGAGAGAGCGGGGAGAGAGAGCGAGAGAGAGAGGAGAGCGCGAGAGAGAGCGCGGACCGGAGTAGGAGGAACCGCGCGCGAGATGAGAGCGCGGAGGAGAGAGAGAGAGCGCGAGAGAGAGAGCGCGACAGCTACCCAGACGAGAGAGAGAGGAGCGCTGAGAGAGGAGAGAGAGAGATTAGCGCGAGAGAGAGAGATGAGCGCGAGGAGAGAGCGAGAGAGAGAGAGCGCGCGATGAGAGTGCGCGACGAGATCATCTGCCGCGCGAGAGAGAGAAGTAGCGCGCGAGAGAGAGCGCGGAGAGAGAGAGAGAGAGAGAGATGTGCGCGAGGAGAGAGGAGAGATAGAGAGAGAGCGCGAGAGTACGAGAGCGCGATGAGAGAGAGAGAGAGAGAGAGAGAGCGCGACGAGAGCGACATGAGAGCGAGAGAAGCAGAGTGAGAGAGAGAGAGAAGAGAGAGAGATGAGAGAGATTAGAGAGGAGAGAAGATGGATGAGAGAGAGAGAGCGCGAGAGAGCGCGAGAGGAGACGAGAGGAGAGCGCGATGAGACGAGAGCGAGAGCGAGAGAGAGAGAGGGGGAGGAGAGAGAGAGGGGAGAGAGAGGAGAGAGGAGAGGAGAGAGAGAGAGAGAGAGATGAGAGATGACGAGCCGCCTGCGATAGGGAGGAGAGAGAGACCGAGGATAGTGAGGAGTAGAGAGGAAATGGAAGAGAGAGAGAGGAGTATCGAGGGTGGAGTAGGGGAGGAGAGGAGGAGAGAGAGAGCGGAGGGGAGGAGTTTGACGAGAGTGGCGGAGAGGGAGAGACAGGGGGGCGAAAGTGAGGGGAGATGGAGAGTAGAAGAGAGAGAGGGAGTGGAGAGAGAGGAGAGGAAGAGTGAGAAGGTGAGAGAGGAGAGGGTGAGAGCTATGGAGGAGAGAGATGGGAGGAGAGAGAGCGCCGCGAGAGAGAACGCGGCAGGAGAGTATGAGAGAGGAGGAGGAGAGAGAGATGCGCGCCGGAGAGAGAGAGAGAGGCGCGCGAGAGGAGAGAGAGAGCGCGCGAGAATGAGAGAGCCAGAAGCCGCGCGGAGATGGAGAGAGAGCGCAGCGACGAGATAGAGCAGCGCGCGCGAGAGAGAGCGCGCGCGCTGAGAAGAGAGCGCGCGCGGGACGAAGAGAGCCAAGCGCGCCGAGGAGAGCGCAGCGCGAGAGAGACGCTGCGCGCGAGAAGAGTGAGAGGAGATACGATGGAGAGAGAGCGGGAGAGAGAGAGCGCGCGAGAGTGAGCGCGACAGAGAGAGAAGAGAGAGATGAGACGACGCGCGCGAGAGGCGAGTGCCAGATAGAGGCGGGAGAGAGCGCGAAGAGAGAGCTGCGAGAGGAGAGAGAGAGGAGAGAGCTGCAGAGAGAGGAGAGCGCCGAGAGAGAGCGCGAGAGAGAGAGAGAGAGAGAGGAGAGGAGAGAGAGAGACGAGGGGGAGAGATGGGGATTGCTGCGCTGCGGCGAGAAGAGAGAGAGAGAGAGAGAAGCGCGCGGCGCCAGCGAGAGAGAGAGAGAGAGAGAGAGGGGGAGGACGAGAGAGAGGTGGAGAAGGAGGATTGGAGGAGGAGAGAGACGAATCGAGCTGAGAGCAGCCAGAAGAGGTGAAGAGAGCGCGCGCGCGGAGAGAGAGCGCGCGAGAGAGAGAGATGAAGAGCGCCAGCCCGCGAGAGTGAGAGGAGAGAGAGAGCCCGCGAGAGAGCCGGAGAGCGATGAGAGAGAGAGAGACGAGCCCGAGAGCGCGAGATGACGAGATGAGCGCGAGAGCGCGAAGAAATGAGAGCGAGATGCGCTGCGCGATGAGAGAGACGAGAGAGAATGAGAGAGAGAGAGAGAAGATGAGAGCGCCTA
>CM060628.1:34938677-34956177 GCA_030578275.1 Meda fulgida
CTTTTGTGTGTGTGCGCGCGCGCGTGTGTGTGTGTGTGTGTGTGTGTTCCTCAGCTCAGAGCTCAGAACCAGGTGTTGAAGAAGGCGGTTCTGGATGAACAGACGGGCTGTAACTCGCTGAAGGTACTGACTGTGTTCCTTTCACTGGAGATCCGTGTGCAGGGCGGGTGTGTGTGCTCATGCATGCGTGTGTGTGTGTGCTCATGCGTGTGTGTCAGGATGAGCTGAAGCAGAAGGAGCAGAGCCTTAGGAAGGTGGAGCAGGAGATGGACAGTCTGAGCTTCAGGAACCAGCAACTGACCAAGAGAGTGGAGCTTCTGCAGGAGGAGCTGCTGCTGTCAGAGAGCAAGAGCCGGAGGAGCAAAGTGACTATACACACCTGACCCCTGACCTCTGCAAACTCACACACTGACTGTACACACCTGACCCCTGACCTCTGCATCCTCACACACTGACTGTACACATCTGACCCCTGACCTCTGCATCTTCACACACTGACTGTACACACCTGACCCCTGACCTCTGCATCCTCACACACTGACTGTACACATCTGACCCCTGACCTCTGCATCCTCGCACACTGACTGTACACATCTGACCCCTGACCTCTGCATCCTCACATACTGACTGTACACACCTGACCTCTGCATCCTCACACACTGACTGTACACATCTGACCCCTGACCTCTGCATCCTCACATACTGACTGTACACACCTGACCTCTGCATCCTCACACACTGACTGTACACACCTGACCCCTGACCTCTGCATCCTCACACACTGACTGTACACACCTGACCCCTGACCTCTGCATCCTCACACACTGACTGTACACACCTGACCCCTGACCTCTGCATCCTCACACACTGACTGTACACACCTGACCCCTGACCTCTGCATCCTCACACACTGACTGTACACACCTGACCCCTGACCTCTGCATCCTCACACACTGACTGTACACATCTGACCCCTGACCTCTGCATCCTCACATACTGACTGTACACACCTGACCTCTGCATCCTCACACACTGACTGTACACACCTGACCCCTGACCTCTGCATCCTCACACACTGACTGTACACACCTGACCCCTGACCTCTGCATCCTCACACACTGACTGTACACACCTGACCCCTGACCTCTGCATCCTCACACACTGACTGTACACACCTGACCCCTGACCTCTGCATCCTCACACACTGACTGTACACACCTGACCCCTGACCTCTGCATCCTCGCACATTGACTGTACACACCTGACCCCTGACCTCTGCATCCTCACACACTGACTGTACACACCTGACCCCTGACCTCTGCATCCTCACACACTGACTGTACACACCTGACCTCTGACCTCTGCATCCTCACACACTGACTCTACACACCTGACCTCTGACCTCTGTATCCTCACACACTGACTCTACACACCTGACCTCTGTATCCTCACACACTGACTGTACTCACCTGACCTCTGCATCCTCACACACTGACTGTACACACCTGACCTCTGACCTCTGCATCCTCACACACTGACTGTACACATCTGACCTCTGCATCCTCACACACTGACTGTACACACCTGACCTCTGACCTCTGTATCCTCACACACTGACTGTACTCACCTGACCTCTGCATCCTCACACACTGACTGTACACACCTGACCTCTGACCTCTGCATCCTCACACACTGACTGTACACACCTGACCTCTGACCTCTGCATCCTCACACACTGACTCTACACACCTGACCTCTGACCTCTGTATCCTCACACACTGACTCTACACACCTGACCTCTGACCTCTGTATCCTCACACACTGACTGTACTCACCTGACCTCTGCATCCTCACACACTGACTGTACACACCTGACCCCTGACCTCTGCATCCTCACACACTGACTGTACACACCTGACCCCTGACCTCTGCATCCTCACACATTGACTGTACACACCTGACCCCTGACCTCTGCATCCTCACACACTGGCTGTACACACCTGACCCCTGACCTCTGCATCCTCACACACTGACTGTACACACATGACCCCTGACCTCTGCATCCTCACACACTGACTGTACACACCTGACCCCTGACCTCTGCATCCTCACACACACTGACTGTACACACCTGACCCCTGACCTCTGCATCCTCACACACTGACTGTACACACCTGACCCCTGACCTCTGCATCCTCACACACTGACTGTACACACCTGACCCCTGACCTCTGCATCCTCACACACTGACTGTACTCACCTGATCTCTGCATCCTCACACACTGACTGTACTCACCTGACCCCTGACCTCTGCATCCTCACACACTGACTGTACACACCTGACCCCTGACCTCTGCATCCTCACACACTGACTGTACACACCTGACCCCTGACCTCTGCATCCTCACACACTGACTGTACACACCTGACCCCTGACCTCTGCATCCTCACACACTGACTGTACACACCTGACCCCTGACCTCTGCATCCTCGCACATTGACTGTACACACCTGACCCCTGACCTCTGCATCCTCACACACTGACTGTACACACCTGACCCCTGACCTCTGCATCCTCACACACTGACTGTACACACCTGACCTCTGACCTCTGCATCCTCACACACTGACTCTACACACCTGACCTCTGACCTCTGTATCCTCACACACTGACTCTACACACCTGACCTCTGACCTCTGTATCCTCACACACTGACTGTACTCACCTGACCTCTGCATCCTCACACACTGACTGTACACACCTGACCTCTGACCTCTGCATCCTCACACACTGACTGTACACATCTGACCTCTGCATCCTCACACACTGACTGTACACATCTGACCTCTGCATCCTCACACACTGACTGTACACACCTGACCTCTGACCTCTGTATCCTCACACACTGACTGTACTCACCTGACCTCTGCATCCTCACACACTGACTGTACACACCTGACCTCTGACCTCTGCATCCTCACACACTGACTGTACACACCTGACCTCTGACCTCTGCATCCTCACACACTGACTCTACACACCTGACCTCTGACCTCTGTATCCTCACACACTGACTCTACACACCTGACCTCTGACCTCTGTATCCTCACACACTGACTGTACACACCTGACCTCTGACCTCTGTATCCTCACACACTGACTGTACACACCTGACCTCTGACCTCTGTATCCTCACACACTGACTCTACACACCTGACCTCTGACCTCTGTATCCTCACACACTGACTGTACACACCTGACCCCTGACCTCTGCATCCTCACACACACTGACTGTACACACCTGACCCCTGACCTCTGCATCCTCACACACTGACTGTACACACCTGACCCCTGACCTCTGCATCCTCACACACTGACTGTACACACCTGACCCCTGACCTCTGCATCCTCACACATTGACTGTACACACCTGACCCCTGACCTCTGCATCCTCACACACTGACTGTACACACCTGACCCCTGACCTCTGCATCCTCACACACTGACTGTACACACATGACCCCTGATCTCTGCATCCTCACACACTGACTGTACTCACCTGACCCCTGACCTCTGCATCCTCACACACTGACTGTACACACCTGACCCCTGACCTCTGAATCCTCACACACTGACTGTACACACATGACCCCTGACCTCTGCATCCTCACACACTGACTGTACACACCTGACCCCTGACCTCTGCATCCTCACACACTGACTGTACACACCTGACCCCTGACCTCTGCATCCTCACACACTGACTGTACACACCTGACCCCTGACCTCTGCATCCTCACACACTGACTGTACTCACCTGATCTCTGCATCCTCACACACTGACTGTACTCACCTGACCCCTGACCTCTGCATCCTCACACACTGACTGTACTCACCTGACCTCTGCATCCTCACACACTGACTGTACACACATGACCCCTGACCTCTGCATCCTCACACACTGACTGTACACACCTGACCCCTGACCTCTGCATCCTCACACACACTGACTGTACACACCTGACCCCTGACCTCTGCATCCTCACACACTGACTGTACACACCTGACCCCTGACCTCTGCATCCTCACACACTGACTGTACACACCTGACCCCTGACCTCTGCATCTTCACACACTGACTGTACACACCTGACCTCTGCATCCTCACACACTGACTGTACACACCTGACCCCTGACCTCTACATCCTCACACACTGACTGTACACACCTGACCCCTGACCTCTGCATCCTCACACACTGACTGTACACACCTGACCCCTGACCTCTGCATCCTCACACACTGACTGTACACACCTGACCCCTGACCTCTGCATCTTCACACACTGACTGTACACACCTGACCTCTGCATCCTCACACACTGACTGTACACACCTGACCCCTGACCTCTACATCCTCACACACTGACTGTACACACCTGACCCCTGACCTCTGCATCCTCACACACTGACTGTACACACCTGACCCCTGACCTATGCATCCTCACACACTGACTGTACACACCTGACCCCTGACCTCTGCATCCTCACACACACTGACTGTACACACCTGACCCCTGACCTCTGCATCCTCACACACTGACTGTACACACCTGACCCATGACCTCTGCATCCTCACACACTGACTGTACACACCTGACCCCTGACCTCTGCATCCTCACACACTGACTGTACACACCTGACCTCTGCATCCTCACACACTGACTGTACACACCTGACCTATGACCTCTGCATCCTCACACACTGACTGTACACACCTGACCCCTGACCTCTGCATCCTCACACACTGACTTTACACATCTGACCTCTGCATCCTCACACACTGACTGTACACACCTGACCCCTGACCTCTGCATCCTCACACACTGACTGTACACACCTGACCTCTGACCTCTGCATCCTCACACACTGACTGTACACACCTGACCTCTGCATCCTCACACACTGACTGTACACACCTGACCTCTGACCTCTGCATCCTCACACACTGACTGTACACACCTGACCTCTGACCTCTGCATCCTCACACACTAACTGTACACACCTGACCCCTGAATCCTCACACACTGACTGTACACACCTGACCCCTGACCTCTGCATCCTCACACACTGACTGTACACACCTGACCCCTGACCTCTGCATCCTCACACACTGACTGTACACACCTGACCCCTGACCTCTGCATCCTCACACACTGACTGTACACACCTGACCTCTGCATCCTCACACACTGACTGTACACATCTGACCCCTGACCTCTGCATCCTCACATACTGACTGTACACACCTGACCTCTGCATCCTCACACACTGACTGTACACACCTGACCCCTGACCTCTGCATCCTCACACACTGACTGTACACACCTGACCCCTGACCTCTGCATCCTCACACACTGACTGTACACACCTGACCCCTGACCTCTGCATCCTCACACACTGACTGTACACACCTGACCCCTGACCTCTGCATCCTCACACACTGACTGTACACACCTGACCCCTGACCTCTGCATCCTCACACACTGACTGTACACATCTGACCCCTGACCTCTGCATCCTCACATACTGACTGTACACACCTGACCTCTGCATCCTCACACACTGACTGTACACACCTGACCCCTGACCTCTGCATCCTCACACACTGACTGTACACACCTGACCCCTGACCTCTGCATCCTCACACACTGACTGTACACACCTGACCCCTGACCTCTGCATCCTCACACACTGACTGTACACACCTGACCCCTGACCTCTGCATCCTCACACACTGACTGTACACACCTGACCCCTGACCTCTGCATCCTCGCACATTGACTGTACACACCTGACCCCTGACCTCTGCATCCTCACACACTGACTGTACACACCTGACCCCTGACCTCTGCATCCTCACACACTGACTGTACACACCTGACCTCTGACCTCTGCATCCTCACACACTGACTCTACACACCTGACCTCTGACCTCTGTATCCTCACACACTGACTCTACACACCTGACCTCTGTATCCTCACACACTGACTGTACTCACCTGACCTCTGCATCCTCACACACTGACTGTACACACCTGACCTCTGACCTCTGCATCCTCACACACTGACTGTACACATCTGACCTCTGCATCCTCACACACTGACTGTACACACCTGACCTCTGACCTCTGTATCCTCACACACTGACTGTACTCACCTGACCTCTGCATCCTCACACACTGACTGTACACACCTGACCTCTGACCTCTGCATCCTCACACACTGACTGTACACACCTGACCTCTGACCTCTGCATCCTCACACACTGACTCTACACACCTGACCTCTGACCTCTGTATCCTCACACACTGACTCTACACACCTGACCTCTGACCTCTGTATCCTCACACACTGACTGTACTCACCTGACCTCTGCATCCTCACACACTGACTGTACACACCTGACCCCTGACCTCTGCATCCTCACACACTGACTGTACACACCTGACCCCTGACCTCTGCATCCTCACACATTGACTGTACACACCTGACCCCTGACCTCTGCATCCTCACACACTGGCTGTACACACCTGACCCCTGACCTCTGCATCCTCACACACTGACTGTACACACATGACCCCTGACCTCTGCATCCTCACACACTGACTGTACACACCTGACCCCTGACCTCTGCATCCTCACACACACTGACTGTACACACCTGACCCCTGACCTCTGCATCCTCACACACTGACTGTACACACCTGACCCCTGACCTCTGCATCCTCACACACTGACTGTACACACCTGACCCCTGACCTCTGCATCCTCACACACTGACTGTACTCACCTGATCTCTGCATCCTCACACACTGACTGTACTCACCTGACCCCTGACCTCTGCATCCTCACACACTGACTGTACACACCTGACCCCTGACCTCTGCATCCTCACACACTGACTGTACACACCTGACCCCTGACCTCTGCATCCTCACACACTGACTGTACACACCTGACCCCTGACCTCTGCATCCTCACACACTGACTGTACACACCTGACCCCTGACCTCTGCATCCTCGCACATTGACTGTACACACCTGACCCCTGACCTCTGCATCCTCACACACTGACTGTACACACCTGACCCCTGACCTCTGCATCCTCACACACTGACTGTACACACCTGACCTCTGACCTCTGCATCCTCACACACTGACTCTACACACCTGACCTCTGACCTCTGTATCCTCACACACTGACTCTACACACCTGACCTCTGACCTCTGTATCCTCACACACTGACTGTACTCACCTGACCTCTGCATCCTCACACACTGACTGTACACACCTGACCTCTGACCTCTGCATCCTCACACACTGACTGTACACATCTGACCTCTGCATCCTCACACACTGACTGTACACATCTGACCTCTGCATCCTCACACACTGACTGTACACACCTGACCTCTGACCTCTGTATCCTCACACACTGACTGTACTCACCTGACCTCTGCATCCTCACACACTGACTGTACACACCTGACCTCTGACCTCTGCATCCTCACACACTGACTGTACACACCTGACCTCTGACCTCTGCATCCTCACACACTGACTCTACACACCTGACCTCTGACCTCTGTATCCTCACACACTGACTCTACACACCTGACCTCTGACCTCTGCATCCTCACACACTGACTGTACACACCCGACCCCTGACCTCTGCATCCTCACACACTGACTGTACACACCTGACCCCTGACCTCTGCATCCTCACACATTGACTGTACACACCTGACCCCTGACCTCTGCATCCTCACACACTGACTGTACACACCTGACCACTGACCTCTGCATCCTCACACACTGACTGTACACACATGACCCCTGATCTCTGCATCCTCACACACTGACTGTACTCACCTGACCCCTGACCTCTGCATCCTCACACACTGACTGTACACACCTGACCCCTGACCTCTGCATCCTCACACACTGACTGTACACACATGACCCCTGACCTCTGCATCCTCACACACTGACTGTACACACCTGACCCCTGACCTCTGCATCCTCACACACACTGACTGTACACACCTGACCCCTGACCTCTGCATCCTCACACACTGACTGTACACACCTGACCCCTGACCTCTGCATCCTCACACACTGACTGTACACACCTGACCCCTGACCTCTGCATCTTCACACACTGACTGTACACACCTGACCTCTGCATCCTCACACACTGACTGTACACACCTGACCCCTGACCTCTACATCCTCACACACTGACTGTACACACCTGACCCCTGACCTCTGCATCCTCACACACTGACTGTACACACCTGACCCCTGACCTCTGCATCTTCACACACTGACTGTACACACCTGACCTCTGCCTCCTCACACACTGACTGTACACACCTGACCCCTGACCTCTACATCCTCACACACTGACTGTACACACCTGACCCCTGACCTCTGCATCCTCACACACTGACTGTACACACCTGACCCCTGACCTATGCATCCTCACACACTGACTGTACACACCTGACCCCTGACCTCTGCATCCTCACACACACTGACTGTACACACCTGACCCCTGACCTCTGCATCCTCACACACTGACTGTACACACCTGAACCATGACCTCTGCATCCTCACACACTGACTGTACACACCTGACCCCTGACCTCTGCATCCTCACACACTGACTGTACACACCTGACCTCTGCATCCTCACACACTGACTGTACACACCTGACCTATGACCTCTGCATCCTCACACACTGACTGTACACACCTGACCCCTGACCTCTGCATCCTCACACACTGACTTTACACATCTGACCTCTGCATCCTCACACACTGACTGTACACACCTGACCCCTGACCTCTGCATCCTCACACACTGACTGTACACACCTGACCTCTGACCTCTGCATCCTCACACACTGACTGTACACACCTGACCTCTGCATCCTCACACACTGACTGTACACACCTGACCTCTGACCTCTGCATCCTCACACACTAACTGTACACACCTGACCCCTGAATCCTCACACACTGACTGTACACACCTGACCCCTGACCTCTGCATCCTCACACACTGACTGTACACACCTGACCCCTGACCTCTGCATCCTCACACACTGACTGTACACACCTGATCCTTGACCTCTGCATCCTCACACACTGACTGTACACACCTGACCCCTGACCTCTGCATCCTCACACACTGACTGTACTCACCTGACCTCTGACCTCTGCATCCTCACACACTGACTGTACTCACCTGACCTCTGACCTCTGCATCCTCAAACACTGACTGTAGACACCTGACCTCTGACCTCTGCATCCTCACACACTGACTGTACACACCTGACCCCTGACCTCTGCATCCTCACACACTGACTGTACACACCTGACCCCTGACCTCTGCATCCTCACACACTGACTGTACACACCTGACCTCTGACCTCTGCATTCTCACACACTGACTGTACACACCTGACCTCTGCATCCTCACACACTGACTGTACACACCTGACCCCTGACCTCTGCATCCTCACACACTGACTGTACACACCTGACCCCTGACCTCTGCTTCCTCACACACTGACTGTACACACCTGACCTCTGACCTCTGCTTCCTCACACACTGACTGTACACACCTGACCTCTGACCTCTGCTTCCTCACACACTGACTGTACACACCTGACCTCTGACCTCTGCTTCCTCACACACTGACTGTACACACCTGACCTCTGACCTCTGCTTCCTCACACACTGACTGTACACACCTGACCCCTGACCTCTGCATCCTCACACACTGACTATACACACCTGACCCCTGACCTCTGCATCCTCACACACTGACTGTACACACTTGACCTCTGACCTCTGCATCCTCACACACTGACTGTACACACCTGACCCCTGACCTCTGCATCCTCACACACTGACTCTACACACCTGACCTCTGCATCCTCACACACTGACTGTACACACCTGACCTCTGACCTCTGCATCCTCACACACTGACTGTACACACCTGACCTCTGACCTCTGCATCCTCACACACTGACTGTACACACCTGACCTCTGCATCCTCACACACTGACTGTACACACCTGACCCCTGACCTCTGCATCCTCAAACACTGACTGTACACACTTGACCTCTGACCTCTGCATCCTCACACACTGACTGTACACACCTGACCCCTGACCCCTGACCTCTGCATCCTCACACACTGACTGTACACACCTGACCCCTGACATCTGCATCCTCACACACTGACTGTACACACCTGACCTCTGCATCATCACACACTGACTGTACACACCTGACCCCTGACCTCTGCATCCTCACACACTGACTGTACACACCTGACCTCTGCATCCTCACACACTGACTGTACACACCTGACCCCTGACCTCTGCATCCTCACACACTGACTGTACACACCTGACCTCTGCATCCTCACACACTGACTGTACACACCTGACCTCTGCATCCTCACACACTGACTGTACACACCTGACCCCTGACCTCTGCATCCTCAAACACTGACTGTACACACTTGACCTCTGACCTCTGCATCCTCACACACTGACTGTACACACCTGACCCCTGACCTCTGCATCCTCACACACTGACTGTACACACCTGACCCCTGACCTCTGCATCCTCACACACTGACTGTACACACCTGACCCCTGACCTCTGCATCCTCACACACTGACTGTACACACCTGACACCTGACCTCTGCATCCTCACACACTGACTGTACACACCTGACCCCTGACCTCTGCATCTTCACACACTGACTGTACACACCTGACCTCTGCATCCTCACACACTGACTGTACACACCTGACCCCTGACCTCTGCATCCTCACACACTGACTGTACACACCTGACCTCTGCATCCTCACACACTGACTGTACACACCTGACCCCTGACCTCTGCATCCTCACACACTGACTGTACACACCTGACCTCTGCATCCTCACACACTGACTGTACACACCTGACCCCTGACCTCTGCATCCTCACACACTGACTGTACACACCTGACCCCTGACCTCTGCATCCTCACACACTGACTGTACACACCTGACCCCTGACCTCTGCATCCTCACACACTGACTGTACACACCTGACCCCTGACCTCTGCATCCTCACACACTGACTGTACACACCTGACCCCTGACCCCTGCATCCTCACACACTGACTGTACACACCTGACCCCTGACATCTGCATCCTCACACACTGACTGTACACACCTGACCCCTGACCTCTGCACCCTCACACACTGACTGTACACACCTGACCCCTGACCTCTGCATCCTCACACACTGACTGTACACACCTGACCTCTGCATCCTCACACACTGACTGTACACACCTGACCTCTGCATCCTCACACACTGACTGTACACACCTGACCCCTGACCCCTGCATCCTCACACACTGACTGTACACACCTGACCCCTGACCCCTGCATCCTCACACACTGACTGTACACAACTGACCTCTGACTTCTGCATCCTCATGTTCATGAAACACTCTTAGAAAGAAAGGTTCAGTTGGGTTCTATATATAACTCCAAGGTTCTCGACTCTTTTTTAAAGAACCTTAATGGGAAAAAGGTTTAATATAAAGAGAAATATCCGTGTGTGTTTGTGCAGAATAAAGGAGATCTGCCGCCTCAAGCTAACCTACAGGCACAGAATGTGTTTGATGAAGATCTGCGGAAGAAGATCCAGGAGAACGAAAGGCTTCACATCCAGGTCTGTATGTGTGTGTGTGTGTGTGTTAGGGGTGTGCGATATTGACAAAAAATGATCTCGATATTTTCTAGGATTTTCTCGATGATGATTATTAGACGATATTTTGTTGAGTGTGTGTATTGTGCTGGTACTTTGGCAGGTTTGGGACTGTCGTGGACAGCCGACTCCTAAAGTTTTTGATATTCTTCATACTCTGTGTGGTGGTCAGTTCACAGCAGTGACAGAAATAATTTTTTCCAATATGTTTTAATTGATTTTTACCGTATATGGGCATTTTTACCTTTATAAAGCCATTTTTAAACCTAATTATATGCATGCATAATTTCATAAATTTAATCAAATTAAATTATAAAAATAAGACACAATAGGGCTGTTACCAATCTAATGAAATCAGTTGCAATATTGGTATTTAAAATGATTTAAAACAAGAAAAGATACTTTAAATGTGAAATTGAAACCGCCAGTAGGTGGCAGCAAGTCACTGTTAATGAGCGAATAATTGAGATTCAACCGATTCATTCAAATAGCTGATCATTCAAGAAAAGAAGCATTTGACTTCATTTTAATCTATCCTAGTCAACTGATTCGTTCAAAAAGCTGATTCACTCTGTAAGGAAACACCGCCGTGTGTGGCTTTGTTTTGAACTATTTTCGTTGGCGAAATAGAGCAAAAACAGGCAATCTGGTGTCTAAAATATAAGTCACTTAATATTAACTTCTTGTCAAGTCACCTTTATTTTAGGGCTGTGTATCACCAACAATGTCACGATACGATATGCATCAGGATACTAAAGCCACTATACGATACGTATCACGATATGGATCAATTTGGAATTTCTTTTGAGCTGAGTTTAGTAACAGTGTTATAACAGTTGTGATAACTGAAAAACAATTTAGTTTTTGTCATAAAAAAAAAAAACAATGAGTTAAATCAATTAAAATGCTTAGAATGGTTCTTCCTTCTGCTTTTAAAGTCTGCCTCAATAACTGAAATGACAATCATAGTGACACTGAAGCATGTCTACACTGCTCAACGACTAAACAAAGCTTACAACATTCCATAAAAGCAAAAACGGTAACAACTTAAATCTAGAAACACACCTAATATTTAACAATTAGGACTTAAGTGTTGAAATGTGCACCAAACAAAGTCATTTCTTCTACGTTGAAATCATTTTAAATGATTACATTTTCAGATTTTTATGCAGAAACAACAATTGATTGACATGCTTAGGGTTAATAGGGTGACAGCAGAATATCTCGCTTAACTTCATCATACAATCGCGAATTGCCGTTTCTGTTAAAAACGTCTATGCTTATTTAAGACATAACCAACTGTGTGTAGAGGATATTCGCGAGCTGTATGTGAGGCGGCTTTACTCCAGGCCTATGCACGCAGAGAAAACCAACTTTCAGAGAGAGCGCAACTACTGAATAGTCTAAAATCGTTTGAATGTTTAAACTGTTAAGACTTAAAGGTAAACTTTAAGGCAAATGGTAAACTTTAGTCACGATGCAATGCTGGCCCGATTATGGAAGTGAATATTCTGTTTTGTCCCGTGGCTCAGTTCTGCTCTGGCCAATGAACCAACAGTGTATGATTATGATTCAGGCAGCATTACAGGTCAGAGGTCAGATTGGATCGGAACATTATATTATGCAGTTCATCTGTTTGAAGACCGGAGTCATCACGCGCATATGGAGACGAGTTGTTTATTAAACTTGTATAAAATCAATATCACATTTGTTATCATGCTGATATTTGGAGAAAAACTTCACTCTTGTGATATTTATTACTAAATGATATAAATAAAGACTAAATCATGCAGTGAAAGCGTGTACTCTAAATGCACACCCGCACTAGTCTAATCTACAAGACTACATCAAGTATGCGTGCACTCTGGGTGTGTGTGAGGGATAGGCTATACTCTATTATGTCAAATCGCACATTGTTAAAACAACAATTACGATATTATCGCAGACGATATATATATCGCACACCCCTAGTGTGTCTGTTCATTGTTTGTGTGTGTGTCTAATAACACTATATAATTGTGTGTGTTCAGTTCTATGAAGCGGATGAGCTGTACCGGCAACAGGAAGCTCAGCTGCGAGCGCGATTGAATCAGCTGGAGAAAGAGTCTGAGCAGCATCAGGCTGTAGTAGATGCTCTGACCAGCAGATACAGCGACACCATCGAGAAGCTGCAGAGCGACAAAGCTCGCCTCGAGGTCAGACACACGATTATTGGGGGTGGCATGCATACTCGAGGTCATGAGACAGGTTATTAGGGACAAGCATGAGTACTCGAGGTCAGAGACACGATTATTGGGGATGGGCATGCGTACTCAAGGTCAGAGACACGATTATTAGGGACGGCATGAGTGCTCGAGGTCAGAGACACTATTATTAGGGACGGCATGAGTACACGAGGTCAGAGACACGATTATTAGGGACGGCATGAGTACACGAGGTCAGAGACACTATTATTAGGGACGGCATGAGTACACGAGGTCAGAGACACGATTATTGGGGATGGGCATGAGTACTCAAGGTCAGAGACACTATTATTAAAGACGGCATGAGTACTCAAGTTCATAGACACGATTATTGGGACAAGCATGAGTACTCGAGGTCAGACACGATTATTAAGGGTGGCATGAGTACTCGGTCAGAGATACGATTATTAGGGGTGGCATGAGTACTCGAGGTCAGACACGATTATTAGGGGTGGCATGAGTACTCGAGGTCACACACGATTATTAAGGGTGGCATGAGTACTCGAGGTCAGAGATACGATTATTAGGGACGGCATGAGTACTCGAGGTCATAGACACGATTATTGGGACAAGTATGAGTACTCGAGGTCATGAGACACGATTATTATGGGGTGGCATGAGTACTCGAGGTCAGAGACGCTATTATTAGGGACGGCATGAGTACTTGAGGTCAGAGACACGATTATTGGGGATGGGCATGAGTACTCGAGGTCAGAGACACTATTATTAGGGACGGCATGAGTACACGAGGTCAGAGACACGATTATTGGGGATGGGCATGAGTACTCAAGGTCAGAGACACTATTATTAGGGACGGCATGAGTACTCAAGGTCATAGACACGATTATTGGGACAAGCATGAGTACTCGAGGTCAGACACGATTATTAAGGGTGGCATGAGTACTCGAGGTCAGAGATGCGATTATTAGGGGTGGCATGAGTACTCGAGGTCAGACACGATTATTAGGGGTGGCATGAGTACTCGAGGTCAGACACGACTATTAAGGGTGGCATGAGTACTCGAGGTCAGAGATACGATTATTAGGGACAAGCATGAGTATTCGAGGTCAAATACACGATTATTAGGGGTGGCATGAGTACTCAAGGTCAGAGACATGATTATTAAGGGTGGGATGAGTACTCGAGGTCAGAAATATGATTATTAACCCTCTGGGGTCTGAGGTGTTTTTGGGGCCATTGGGATGTTCTGACATGCCCTTACATTTGTGTTTTTTTCAGTTATTTATAAACATGTTAATGGCAAAGGTGTAAATTCACTCTATATAGCACAAACAGGGCTACCATAATATGTGAGCAACATAAATGTACATGTATGAATTTTTGAGAGAATATTGTTTATGCGTGGTTATTGAAAAACTAAAAACTAAAGCTTTAAAGTTTAAGGCCACAAAACACATTCTAAATATCTGTCCACAAGACTTTGGACTAATGGATGTTGTCGCCTATGTTTTTGCTTCAAAATGATCTGAAAATCATCCTGCACTATCATTCACATGAAACAATAGATTGTTTTAAATTGTGAAAAACATTTTTTGTTTGGGAAGTCAATATGCAGATGGGCGTGAACGGCCCAACCCCTTCATGAATAATTAGGCAGTTCTCACCTGAGCAGACTGCATACTAATGAGCCTTTCACTCAGGGGTGTCACACAAGAAAGAATGTAAGGACAATATATATAAAAAAAAATATACATACATACACACACACACACACACACACACACACATATATATACATACACAATCAAAACATAAATGAAAGTCAAAAGCATATTTATAGTCACACCTGGAAACAAATCCTGGTCAAATAGGCTATATGGGCCATTCTACAGAATTGGTTCAAAACATCTTGAAAAGAAATTTTCTTTTTCCATATATTTCTTATAAAGTATTATTTTTTTAAAGTAGGCCAACACATTTTATTATCATAGGTATTTCAAAGTTAAGGATTCATTATTTTGATATAGCTTGCATTAGAACAAACACTATAACAGTTGATTAATTTATTTGTGACAAAACATAGCCTACTAGCAGTATATATTTAACATATGAGCAGAAACTGTCTAACAAAAGCTTATTTGATGTCTATTTTATAAAACTTTATAAACTATTCAAAACTAGTGAACGAAATGTTGTCATTACAGACACTATATCGCGATTAGAAGAAATCTCAGTAGGCTATATAGTTTGGATGTGTTCATGTAAAAATAACGTTTACTAATGTAGGAGCGAGAGTGAATGAACGGCACAGATGCGATGGACAGCTGTAGTAACATCGCGCGCGCGCGCGTGCGTCTGTGCCATTCATTCATTTACACACAGACACGCAATTCTTATTTAAACAGTCTTTGTGCAGTTTACGTACACTATACAATAACGCGATTAGAACAAAGCACTTAAGAATAAATAACTTACTTCATCAGCTGAATCCGCGGTCCTTATTCTGAGCACTTCTGAGGTAACTTTTCCAGGATTATTAAGATAACATCGCAGCAAGACGAGGTAAGTAGTCTACAAGATTCTTATTAAACTGGATGTTTTATCCAGCTGATGTGGGCGTTAACCGTTTGCATGGCTTGCCTCAGATCATTTGCGTTTGAATAGCGCGTGTCCTCCGTGGGCGTGTCAGATTAACGGGTAATTAAGTGTAATGAGCTGGGGGGAAAAAATACTGACATACTCTCTTTTCATACAGATTACATAAACTGAGAATATTTGTTTTTTATATAAATTACTTCATTGAAAAGAAGAGAATTCAAGCTTCATAAAGAAAAAACTCTCTTGCCTGTATGACAAGTATTTGCGGAGTTATAGTTAATTTTCGGACGCGATTCAGAATGGACTGCACTGACAGAGAGAAGGCAAAACTCGCATCATGTTTGTTTTTCTTTATTTGACAAAAAGCACAACAATTTGTTTTTATTGTGAGTATACAGAAAAATAATAGACACTTAACAGGATCGAATGATGTCTAACACTTATATGTAAGATCAAAATCAACAGAGTATTTTGAGTTTCTTTTGCACTGATAAGAAAAAAAGCAAGACTATCGCGCCCGCGCGATAGCCGACCTCAGAGGGTTAAGGGTGGCATGAGTACTCGAGGTCATATATACGATTATTTTGGGGTGGCATGAGTACTCGAGGTCATATATGCGATTATTATGGGGTAGCATGAGTACTCGAGGTCAAAGACACGATGTCAAAGACACGATTATTAGGGACGGCATGAGTACTCGAGGTCATGAGACACGATTATTATGGGGTGGCATGAGTACTCGAGGTCAGAGACGCTATTGGGATGGGCATGAGTACTCGAGGTCAGAGACACGATTATTGGGGACAAGCATGAGTACTCGAAGTCAGAGACACTATTAT
>CM060628.1:34961177-35096177 GCA_030578275.1 Meda fulgida
TTACGGTCCGCGAGGAGGCGTCCTGAACCCGCTGCAGGCCCACAGCGTGATGGAGAACAAGAGGCGCGCCGCCACATACATGAGCGCCATCAGGAAGGTCACAGTCTTTATTAGTTTCCTTTAAAGTACAGGTAAAGTTTTGAATTGAGAAGGAAAGGGAAGAAAGGACTCCCACAAAGTAGAAAAATATAAAAACAATATAAAAGTACATAAGTAACATTTCAGGTACAGATCGTTGCATTGTTTTCAGTGTTTTTTCTAGGGAAAGCCCCTTCCTCTGCTGTTTCAGCTGATCACATGCCTGATTGCAGTAGTCCAATCAGGAAATCGAGAGGTTCTTAAGCACTTGATCTTGATGATATTATGTTTTTGCAGTGACTGATAGATTCACTGATATTTACAGTGTTTTCTCTTACTGAACAGCCTCTTGTAGCTTGTTGCGTTATTTGACGGTCAGCATCGGTCTCAGCACAATATATTTGACAATCGTGGAAAGCACTTCACAAATAAATGGACAGCTACAAGGCCTATTTGCACAGTTCAGTCCTGTGAATGTTGGTGTGTTTTCAGGTCAGATCAGAATCGGTGCCGTACAGAGAAGCTTTAGCAAACCGACATGTTCTGACGAGCTCTACTGAGAGTCGAGAGGGACTCATGCAGCAGGTACCTGAACCTGTCTGTCTCCTCTGTCTTTCTGTCTAACTGTCCGTCTGTCCGTCTGACGGTGTGTGTGTGTGTGTGTGTGTGTGTGTGTGTGTTGGTCAGGTTGTCCAGAGTCAGGAGAAGATGTGTCGTCTGGAGCAGGAGAAGGAGCACTGGCTGCTGGAGGCTCAGCTGGGTCAGGTGCGTTTACAGAAGGAGAGTCAGCGCATCGCTCAGCTGGAGGCTCAGATCCTCTCCGGGGCTCGAGCAGAACCACACAGCGCCGCTGATGGACCCGATGCTGCCCGTCCTGATAGTCCAGAGCCCGTCCAGGACACCAGCCTGGTGAGTGACCTCATGCTGGAACAGGGAATCCATGGTTCATGGTGTCTCCCTAAACAGACACATCTGGCCATGAGTTAGCAGGTGCTTTAAACAGAAGAAAATGTGCAGTGTTGGTTGTGTTGTAAACGCATCAGAAATCATGGAGTCCAACAGAATTATGAATAATGACTACATCAACACTTTTCTTTTCCACAAGTTTCCATGTATAGTAGGTTTGTCAAAACTCTGTACCAAGCCGATACTGAAATTGTAACAATGCAATGATACCAGGCTTTCTACAGCACTGGTAGTAAAGAGACTCCTTGATAGACGACTGCATTCAGACGCTCCTTTTGTGTGTTTCGTGAAAGATTTAGCCAATTACAGACATGAGCTCATGAACACAGTGTCCAGTCAGAGGTATTTAAGTTAGCCAGGAATCCAGTCAGAGGTCTCTTTCTAACATACATTCGGTATCTCACTAAGGGAACGCCTCCGGTGTGACCGACTGTGGAAGCACCAATTACACCACATCTGTCAGACTGACAGACCAATCGCTACAGCGATCAGGGAGTCCCGCCTTCCTGGTATATAACTCGCTGCAGCCCACTGCTGCGTCATTCTATGCATATCTTCTTCCACGTGAAGATTTTGAAAGCTGTACTCACTGACACATTTTGGATTTACTGCTTAACGGTATACAGACGAAGCCGACCGGTAACGTCGCAAACGCAGAAAATCTATATATTGCTGTTAGGATTGCGTCAAGGCGAGTTTTTCCACCCCTAAGAGAATAAATAGCCTTACCTTCTAATCTAATACGATTCAGGTTGTAGTAAACCTACACGTCCATTTATACTCAGATATTAAAAACACACTGCATTCTATAAGAAGGCGATGTACACTATGAGTCATTAAATAAGGATTAATTAGATAGGAGAAACGATATAGGTGGGGTTACATTGGCTGTTGATTATATCATAAAATACACAGTATCAAAGACATAATGGTATCAAAAGACACTACACAAGACCGTAAATCATTCACACAGTGTCCTGGGGTGCATGTTCATTTATAGATCAGTTTTTCCATAAACTAATGCAGGAAAGTCTGTTTTAAGGGCTGTGGGTCTTTTCTATGGCCTTTGCTTTTTCCACGTGACCACATTTTTTACAGCAATAAACCTTCTTATCAGTGAGTAGCCATGGCAACTGAGGCCCTTCTTGCCCTAGTTGGGGGATGGGTCCGTAGATCCTAGAGTGAGTTTTGAAGATTATTGGTTAAATATAACAAATAATTGTCTGATTTGTCTCGGTCATTACAGTCCCCCGGTGGAGCTTTCAGTGCCCAACCACCTAAATCCAGGTCATCGAGCAGCGTTTTTGTTGGCGGGCGCCACACTACCGGGAAAAACGGAGCGGTTTTCAGCATCTGTGTTTCAGAAAATTTACAAATCTCCTGCTTTGGCCGTCAGGGCCCTAAATGTGACGTCTCTTCTGACAGCATACCAGGCAGAGCTACTGGAGGAGATGGGCCGCATGCTGGACGCAGGCTCTCAGAACCCAGTGCTCTGGGAGGAGATTTGCATGATAGCAGATCTCAATCTCCACACATTACATGGGGCGGTTCAGAGCAGAAGAATGGGGCTGGCTGTATTGGGAGAAAGCCCCTTATGGCTCAGTCTCTCAGGCCTTTCTGAAAAGGAAAGAGTGGAGTTTCTGAACGCCCCCGTAGACCCCAAGGCTACGCTTTGCTCTACTGTCACAGCTATTCGCTAACGGTGTGACTTGAGGAGGAAGGCGGGAGAGGCGTTCGAGACCTGCTTACCTAGAAAGCCTACAGCTCGACCATATCAGTCTGCCCGCGTGAATTTCACGCTGCAGTCATAAAAGGGCTACCCAGACTATCACGACCATCGTACACCATGGCGAAGCACCGCCCTTCCAATCCCCAGGCGGGCAAGAAGAGGTGGGTTACATAGGAACGAGACTCGTTTACTACAGGGGGACCGAGAGCATCTCCTAGGGTTTCCTGCTCCATCCCCCTTAGAGTTCAACACTTATTCTTCCTTCCCCGGGGAAACAAAGAAATTTGTTAAGTGTGAATGGCCCCAGTTCAAGTGTTTCAATGGCCAGTTCAGCAGGTTCAATCTACATTATGAGAGGAATGGTGGCACAAGTTCCTATGGTGCCTGCTGCGATTATTCACCTACCTCCACCCACGGGGTTAGTGATGAGGTCACGAGAGGATGTTTGCACAAACAAAAGAGGTGTGAAAATAAAATAAATTCCAATGCATCCAGACCAAGAGCCAAGGGCGGGGAAATGTGTGAAAACAACAATAAAAATTAAACCAAAAAATTCCCCATTGAAACTGCAATGCCTATCTTCGCCACCGCCAGTAAGCTAAGAGAAGCGGAGCACACTCGCTGCACAAGCAGAGAGCTGGCGTGCATGTGCAGGATCTCCGTCGGTTTTATCCACAATAGAGAAAGGTCACAGACTCAAATTCACTGTAAAACCACCAAATTTCAATGGAGTGGTTATGCAAAGAAGTAATAAGAACTGTGCCAGGAGAGGAAAGTCATCAGGATTTAACTGATGTAATTTTACGCAATTTTTTATTTTAAGGATTTTACGTAATTCCAATAAAAGATGGAGGTCTCCGCCCTATTTTAGATTTGCGGACCCTGAACAAACAACTCATGAGGAATAGGTTCTAAATGTTCAGGTTACAAACTCTGTCCCAGACGTTGCATCACAGAGATTGGTTTACATCGATAGATCTCAAAGACGCTTATTTCCATATAGACATTTTTCCTCCTCACAGGAAATTTCTCAGGTTTGCTCTACAAACTATTGGTCCCTCTACAGGTGTTCACGCCGGAGGCGTTCCCTTAGTGAAATACCTCACTTCTGAGAAACCGGGGTTACACAAGTAACCTGACACACTATGTAGATTCTTTGTTAGGGATACAAATTACTCGCATTTCATTCAATTCACCGTTTTAAAAATGCAAAATGGCTCACTTGCGTGATGTGCAGACATGATGCGTGAGAGTTGAGCAGCGTTCATGCGTGCGGCTCAGGGATTCACAGGAACTGCATCAGCAGGTTCACATGTGTTTGAAAAGCTCTGGAAACACTGATTGTTTTAAATGTATTTTTCATACAGTGTTAGGTCTACCATTTCTTTGTTGCTGCTGGTCTCAAAAATTAGTAGGATCTATTTTTTTTTTTTACTGAACATTATAACTCTAAACTGAATTTGTTTTGGATAAAAATATATTATTGGGTGTAAAACTAAAAATATGATGGAAATATTGGTGGAGCTGTATTTTTATCATCTGTCTCTATTATCAGGTTGGCATTTTAACCATCACGTCCTGCAGCGAGAGCGTATGTATTCATGTTTTACGTTCTTAAAGGAACACGCCGACTTTTTGGGACTTCAGCTTATTTACCGTATCCCCCAGAGTTAGATAAGTCCACACATACCCTTTTCATCTACGTGCGTGCTGTAACTGTCTGACGCACCCACCGCTAGGGATGGGTATCGTTAAAGTTTTAACGGTATCACTACTCTTACCGATACTGCTTATCGATCCGGTAATTCAACGGTATTCTTATCGGTTCTTTTGTTATATTAAAAAAAGGGGAAAAAATATTTAGAACATAATTAATATTGCTTTGTATTTTGAAATGTAAAATAAATATTAATAGCAAAATAAAAAGCAATGCTTCAACAAAACAAATGAAACATGCATGTTATGCAGAGGGGTGCAGGCTTTTGTGTTTCATCTACAGAAGGCATAAGACACCAAAAACAAAGTACAAACACATGGTCAAACAAAAAAAAAAGTATACAATAAGATGAATTTTACAAATTATATACACACGAAGCACACGAAGCCCAAAGTATACGTTGCCTGTCTCGTTGCAGTGTGTATCGGAGCGCGCGCCGCCTTTGGAACAGCGTCTATTGCGTCAATTTTGGTGCTTTTAATAGCTTTTTATTATCAAACGCGTCCCACAGTTTAGCAGCAGTAGAGACTGCATTTTACAACAATCCCCGATCGTGCCGATTCTGACGGTACGTTTGGGCTTTAGGAGAAATGACTTTAGTTTTTTATGGTTTTACCTCAAATACCTTATTTTCTTATAATCATTGGAACACCAAATCGAAATCTAAAATAAAATGTGTTTAATATCAAAGAGCTAAAGTGTAACCATACGTTTGAATGTTTAGTTCTGTCCTCATCGTCACTCATTAAGCAGGGCTGTTGTGTTGTGTGTGCCGTGGCTCCACGTGAAAGACACACTCACACTCACTCACTCACTCACTCACTCACTCACTCACTCACTCACTCACTCACTCACTCACTCACTCACTCACTCACACACACACACACTCACACACACTCACTCACTCACACACACACTCACACACACTCACTCACTCACTCAACCACACACTCACACACTCACTCTCTCACTCACTCACTCACTCACTCACACACTCACTCACTCACTCACTCACTCACTCACACACACACACACACTCACACACACACACACACACTCACTCACTCACTCACTCACACACACACACACACACACACACACACACACACACTCTTTAGCAAAAATGCATCACAGACAAATGGTTCAATATTATTGTATATAAATATATATAGAAGTGGCTGGCGAGATTAAATTAGCAATATACTTTCTTTATAGCAGTAATAAATAGCACGTGAACTTTCTTAATTCCTCCAGTACCGACTGCAGAACCGATAACGTCCGAGCTTATCGATCCAGTGGTCTTTCAAAACTCAGCACCGGGGCCCGTTTAAAGGATTAGTTCACTTTAAAAAAAAAAAAACTTTTGCTGATAATTTACTCACCCCCATGTCATCCAAGATGTCCATGTCTTTCTTTCTTCAGTCGAAAAGAAATGAAGGTTTTTGATGAAAACATTCTAGGATTTCTCTCCATAAAATGGACTTGAATGGGACCCAAACGGTTCAAGGTCCAGATGAGCGTTTCAGTGCAGCTTCAAAGGGCTTTAAACGACACCAGACGATGAATAAGGGTCTTATCTAGCGAAACGATCGGCCATTTAAAAAATAAATAAAAAAGTTTTATAATGCTCAAATAGAGCATTTACAAATGCTCGCCTTGCTCTGTTCTGTGATGCGAGTTCGTGACGTCACGTAATACGCAATTACGTTGAAAAGGTCATGCTTTTCCTCTGTGTATTCCGGTTCAAAAAGGGCAAGGCGAAAAACTCCATCTCATCTTCTCCTCTAAGCTCAAAATCATCCGACATCGTTGGTTTACCTTTTAAATTCCTTTTTTTGTAAATGGCGTTTGAGTTTGTTTGCACGTTCAACTTGTAAACACTGACTCGGTACTTCCACATCCGTCAAGAAGCGTGACCTTTTCAACGTAATTGCGTATTACGTGAAGTCACGAACGCGCATCACAGAACAGAGCAAGGCGAGCATTTGTACTTATAAAACTTAAACCTTTTTATTTATTTTTGAAATTACAGATCGTTTCGCTAGATAAGACCCGTATTCATTGTCTGGTGTTGTTTAAAGCCTTTTGAAGCTGCACTGAAACGGTCATTTGGACCTTGAACCGTTTGGGTCCCATTGAAGTCCATTATATGGAGAAAAATCCTGGAATGTTTTCATCAAAAATCTTTATTTATTTTCGACTGAAGAAAGAAAGACATTGACATCTTGGATGACATGGGGGTGAGTAAATTATCAGCAAAAGTTTTTTTTAAAGTGAACTAATCCTTTAATTCCGGGTTTTGGTACCGATCCCTACCCACCGCTAGCTTAGCTTAGCACAAAGCCGGAAGTAAATGCCTCCAGCTAGTATACTGCTCCCAATAAGTGACAAAATAACGCCAACATTTTCCTATTTATATGTTGTGATTTGTATAGACACAGTGTGTACAAATAAGGTCATATGAGACACAGGCATCTTTTAACCGTATACATACTGGGAACTATATTCTGTTCTAATAGCGAAGCACTGCTACTTGGGCGGAGTGATTAGCACAACACTCTGAGCAAATTCTCTGCTCCTCACCACGGGGCTTCTCAGGTGCTGCGAGCAAATCACTCCCTATTCAAAATAGTTATTTTGTCACTTATTGGGAGCAGTATGCTAGCTGGAGCCATTTACTTCCAGTCTTTGTGTTAAGCTAGGCTAGCGGTGGGTGCGTCAGACACAACTCTGGGGGATACGGTGAATAAGCTAAAGTCCCAAAAAGTCGGCATGTTCCTTTAAATAACCTTATCTGCATATTCTGATTCATACATCATATTCTATATCATAATCATCTCTCCAGCCTATTTGAAATTGTGGTGCTAAATGAAGCCGCTCATGTCATGTTGATGATGATAATGTTTGTGTGCCGTAGGCTGCAGATCAGGAATCTCGTGAGCATCTGATTAAAACTCATTACATGAGCCGCGTTTCAGATCTGACATCTCAACTGCAGATTTGTGACAGCAAAGCCGTCCACTTCCACGCTGAGGTCAGTACTCAACACACCACAATACTCAACACTTATAACTCTGTCTCCACTCCACCAATAAGCTGGTGTGTGCTGGGGGTTCTGGCGGAATATGGCTGCGCCACAGTACTCTACGCACCACATTACTCTACACACCATAGTACTCACCACAGTTCTCTACGCACCACAATACTCCACACACCACAGTACTCTACGCACCACAATACTCAACACTTATAACTCTGTCTCCTCTCCACCAATAAGCTGGTGTGTGGTGGGGGTTCTGGCGGGATATGGCTGCCGTCTCATCATCCAGGTGGATGCTACACATTGGTGTTGGTTGAGGAGATTCCCCCTTCCATGTAAAGCGCTATATAAATGTAACAAAATTATTATTATTATTATTATAGTCCTCTACACACTACAGTCCTCAACACCCTCAGTGCTCAATACGATCAATACTCAATACTATCAATACTCAATACTATCAATACTCAACAACTGAAGTCCTCAAAACGCTCAGTCTTCAACACGCTCAGTCCTCAACTCGTTCAATCCTCAACACACTGTCCTCAACACCATCAGTCCTCAACACGCTCAGTCCTCAACACACTCAGTGCTCAATGAGATCAATACTCAATACGATCAATACTCAATACTCTATACTATCAATACTCAACACGCTCAGTCCTCAACACGCTCAGTCCTCAACATCCTCAGTCCTCAACACCATTAGTCCTCAACACCATTAGTCCTCAACACCCTCAGTCCTCAACACCAGTAGTCCTCAACACCATTAGTCCTCAACACCCTCAGTCCTCAACACGCTCAGTCCTCAACTCGTTCAGTCCTCAACACGCTCAGTCCTCAACACCCTCAGTCCTCAACTCGGTCAGTCCTCAACTCGGTCAGTCCTCGACAAGCTCAGTCCTCAACACGCTCAGTCCTCAACACGCTCAGTCCTCAACACGCTCAGTCCTCAACACGCTCAGTCCTCGACACGCTCAGTCCTCGACACGCTCAGTCCTCAACACCCTCAGTCCCTCAGTTCTCAACACCCTCAGTCCTCAACACCCTCAGTCCTCAACACCCTCAGTCCTCAACACCCTCAGTCCTCAACACGCTCAGTCCTCACACGCTCAGTCCTCAACACGCTCAGTCCTCAACACGCTCAGTCCTCAACACGCTCAGTCCTCAACATGCTCAGTCCTCAACACGCTCAGTCCTCAACACCCTCAGTCCTCAACACCCTCAGTCCTCAACACCCTCAGTCCTCAACACGCTCAGTCCTCAACACGCTCAGTCCTCAACACGCTCAGTCCTCAACACGCTCAGTCCTCAACACGCTCAGTCCTCAACACCCTCAGTCCTCAACACGCTCAGTCCTCAACCCTCAGTCCTCAACCCTCAGTCCTCAACCCTCAGTCCTCAACACGCTCAGTCCTCAACGCGCTCAGTCCTCAACGCGCTCAGTCCTCAACGCGCTCAGTCCTCAACACGCTCAGTCCTCAACACGCTCAGTCCTCAACACCCTCAGTCCTTAACACGCTCAGTCCTCAACACACTGTGCTCAATACGATCAATCCTCAACACCCGCAGTCCTCAACACGCTCAGTCCTCAACACGCTCTGTCCTCAACACGCTCAGTCCTCAACACGCTCAGTCCTCAACACGCTCAGTCCTCAACACCCTCAGTCCTCAACACGCTCAGTCCTCAACACCCGCAGTCCTCAACACCCGCAGTCCTCAACACCATTAGTCCTCAACACCATTAGTCCTCAACACCATTAGTCCTCAACACCATTAGTCCTCAACACGCTCAGTCCTCAACACGCTCAGTCCTCAACACCATTAGTCCTCAACACCATAAGTCCTCAACACCATAAGTCCTCAACACCATATGTCCTCAACACGATAAGTCCTCAACACCATAAGTCCTCAACACCATAAGTCCTCAACACCATAAGTCCTCAACACCATAAGTCCTCAACACCATAAGTCCTCAACACCATAAGTCCTCAACACCATAAGTCCTCAACACCATAAGTCCTCAACACCATAAGTCCTCAACACCATAAGTCCTCAACAAGCTCAGTCCTCAACAAGCTCAGTCCTCAACAAGCTCAGTCCTCAACACCATAAGTACTCAACACGCTCAGTCCTCAACACCATTAGTACTCAACACGCTCAGTCCTCAACACCATTAGTACTCAACACGCTCAGTCCTCAACACGCTCAGTCCTCAACACCCACAGTCCTCAACACCATTAGTCCTCAACACCATAAGTCCTCAACACCCGCAGTCCTCAACACGCTCAGTCCTCAACACCATTAGTACTCAACACGCTCAGTCCTCAACACGCTCAGTCCTCAACACCCTCAGTCCTCAACACCCTCAGTCCTCAATATCCTCAGTCCTCAACATCCTCAACACCTCAACATCCTCAGTCCTCAACATCCTTAGTCCTTAAGACCCTCAGTCCTCAACACCCTCAGTCCTCAACACGCTCAGTCCTCAACACCCTCAGTCCTCAACACCCTCAGTCCTCAACACGCTCCGTCCTCAACACGCTCAGTCCTCAACACCCTCAGTCCTCAACACCCTCAGTCCTCAACACCCTCAGTCCTCAACACACTGTGCTCAATACGATCAATACTCAACACGCTCAGTCCTCAACACCCGCAGTCCTCAACACCCGCAGTCCTCAACACGCTCAGTCCTCAACACCATTAGTACTCAACACGCTCAGTCCTCAACACGCTCAGTCCTCAACACCCTCAGTCCTCAACACCCTCAGTCCTCAATATCCTCAGTCCTCAACATCCTCAACACCTCAACATCCTCAGTCCTCAACATCCTTAGTCCTTAAGACCCTCAGTCCTCAACACCCTCAGTCCTCAACACGCTCAGTCCTCAACACCCTCAGTCCTCAACACGCTCAGTCCTCAACACGCTCAGTCCTCAACACGCTCAGTCCTCAACACGCTCAGTCCTCAACACGCTCAGTCCTCAACACGCTCAGTCCTCAACACCCTCAGTCCTCAACACGCTCAGTCCTCAACCCTCAGTCCTCAACCCTCAGTCCTCAACCCTCAGTCCTCAACACGCTCAGTCCTCAACGCGCTCAGTCCTCAACGCGCTCAGTCCTCAACGCGCTCAGTCCTCAACGCGCTCAGTCCTCAACACGCTCAGTCCTCAACACGCTCAGTCCTCAACACCCTCAGTCCTTAACACGCTCAGTCCTCAACACACTGTGCTCAATACGATCAATACTCAACACGCTCAGTCCTCAACACCCGCAGTCCTCAACACCCGCAGTCCTCAACACCCGCAGTCCTCAACACCCGCAGTCCTCAACACGCTCAGTCCTCAACACGCTCAGTCCTCAACACGCTCAGTCCTCAACACGCTCAGTCCTCAACACCCGCAGTCCTCAACACCCGCAGTCCTCAACACGCTCAGTCCTCAACACCCGCAGTCCTCAACACCATTAGTCCTCAACACGCTCAGTCCTCAACACCCTCAGTCCTCAACACCCTCAGTCCTCAACACGCTCAGTCCTCAATACCATTAGTCCTCAACACCCTCAGTCCTCAACATGCTCAGTCCTCAACACACTCAGTCCTCAACACCGGCAGGCCTCAACACCCGCAGTCCTCAACATCCGCATTCCTCAACACCATTAGTCCTCCACACCATTAGTCCTCAACACCATTAGTCCTCAACACGCTCAGTCCTCAACACCATTAGTCCTCAACATCCGCATTCCTCAACACCATTAGTCCTCAACACCCGCAGTCCTAAACACCCTCAGTCCTCAACACCCTCAGTCCTCAACACGCTCAGTCCTCAACGCCCGCAGTCCTCAACACCATTAGTCCTCAACACCATTAGTCCTCAACACCCTCAGTCCTCAATACCCTGTCCTCAACACTCGCAGTCCTCAACACCATTAGTCTTCAACACCCTCAATCCTCAACATTCTCAGTCCTCAACGCGCTCAGTCCTCAACACGATTAGTCCTCAACACCCTCAGTCCTCAACACGCTCAGTCCTTAACATGTTCAGTCCTCAGCAACCGCAGTCCTCAACACGCTCAGTCCTCAACACGCTCAGTCCTCAACACGCTCAGTCCTCAACACGCTCAGTCCTCAACACGCTCAGTCCTCAACACGCTCAGTCCTCAACACGCTCAGTCCTCAACACCATTAGTCCTCAACACCATTAGTCCTCAACACCATTAGTCCTCAACACGCTCAGTCCTCAACACGCTCAGTCCTCAACACGCTCAGTCCTCAACACGCTCAGTCCTCAACACGCTCAGTCCTCAACACCCTCAGTCCTCAACACCCTCAGTCCTCAATACCCTCAGTCCTCAACACCATTAGTCCTCAACGCTCTCAGTCCTCAACACCCGCAGTCCTCAACACGCTCAGTCCTCAACACGCTCAGTCCTCAAGACGCTCAGTCCTCAACACGCTCAGTCCTCAACACGCTCAGTCCTCAACACGCTCAGTCCTCAACACGCTCAGTCCTCAACACGCTCAGTCCTCAACACGCTCAGTCCTCAACACCATTAGTCCTCAACACCATTAGTCCTCAACACGCTCAGTCCTCAACACGCTCAGTCCTCAACACGCTCAGTCCTCAACACGCTCAGTCCTCAACACGCTCAGTCCTCAACACGCTCAGTCCTCAACACGCTCAGTCCTCCCCACCATTAGTCCTCAACACCCTCAGTCCTCAACACCCTCAGTCCTCAACACGCTCAGTCCTCAACACGCTCAGTCCTCAACACGCTCAGTCCTCAACAAGCTCAGTCCTCAACACGCTCAGTCCTCAACACCATTAGTCCTCCTCAGTCCTCAACACCCTCAGTCCTCAACACGCTCAGTCCTCAACACCATTAGTCCTCAAAACCATTAGTACTCAACACCCTCAGTCCTCAACACCCTCAGTCCTCAATACCCTCAGTCCTCAACACCATTAGTCCTCAACACTCTCAGTCCTCAACACGCTCAGTCCTCAACACGCTCAGTCCTCAACACGCTCAGTCCTCAACACGCTCAGTCCTCAACACGCTCAGTCCTCAACACGCTCAGTCCTCAACACCATTAGTCCTCAAAACCATTAGTACTCAACACCCTCAGTCCTCAACACCCTCAGTCCTCAACACCCTCAGTCCTCAATACCCTCAGTCCTCAACACCATTAGTCCTCAACACTCTCAGTCCTTAACACTCTCAGTCCTTAACACGCTCAGTCCTCAACACACTCAGTCCTCAACACCCTCAATCCTCAACACGCTCAGTCCTCAACACCATTAGTCCTCAACACCATTAGTCCTCAACACCATTAGTCCTCAACACCATTAGTCCTCAACACCCTCCGTCCTCAAAACCCTCAGTCCTCAACACGCTCAGTCCTCAACACCATTAGTCCTCAACACCATTAGTCCTCAACACCCTCAGTCCTCAACACCCTTAGTCCTCAACACCCTCAGTCCTCAACACCCTCAGTCCTCAACACGCTCAGTCCTCAACACCATTAGTCCTCAACACCATAAGTCCTCAACACCCTCAGTCCTCAACACCCTCAGTCCTCAACACCCTCAGTCCTCAACACGCTCAGTCCTCAACACCATTAGTCCTCAACACCATTAGTCCTCAACACCATAAGTCCTCAACACCATAAGTCCTCAACACCATAAGTCCTCAACACCATAAGTCCTCAACACCATAAGTCCTCAACACCATAAGTCCTCAACACCATAAGTCCTCAACAAGCTCAGTCCTCAACAAGCTCAGTCCTCAACAAGCTCAGTCCTCAACAAGCTCAGTCCTCAACACCATAAGTACTCAACACGCTCAGTCCTCAACACCATTAGTACTCAACACGCTCAGTCCTCAACACCATTAGTACTCAACACGCTCAGTCCTCAACACGCTCAGTCCTCAACACCCGCAGTCCTCAACACCATTAGTCCTCAACACCATAAGTCCTCAACACCCGCAGTCCTCAACACGCTCAGTCCTCAACACCATTAGTACTCAACACGCTCAGTCCTCAACACGCTCAGTCCTCAACACCCTCAGTCCTCAACACCCTCAGTCCTCAATATCCTCAGTCCTCAACATCCTCAACACCTCAACATCCTCAGTCCTCAACATCCTTAGTCCTTAAGACCCTCAGTCCTCAACACCCTCAGTCCTCAACACGCTCAGTCCTCAACACCCTCAGTCCTCAACACCCTCAGTCCTCAACACGCTCCGTCCTCAACACGCTCAGTCCTCAACACCCTCAGTCCTCAACACCCTCAGTCCTCAACACCCTCAGTCCTCAACACACTGTGCTCAATACGATCAATACTCAACACGCTCAGTCCTCAACACCCGCAGTCCTCAACACCCGCAGTCCTCAACACGCTCAGTCCTCAACACCATTAGTACTCAACACGCTCAGTCCTCAACACGCTCAGTCCTCAACACCCTCAGTCCTCAACACCCTCAGTCCTCAATATCCTCAGTCCTCAACATCCTCAACACCTCAACATCCTCAGTCCTCAACATCCTTAGTCCTTAAGACCCTCAGTCCTCAACACCCTCAGTCCTCAACACCCTCAGTCCTCAACACGCTCAGTCCTCAACACGCTCAGTCCTCAACACGCTCAGTCCTCAACACGCTCAGTCCTCAACACGCTCAGTCCTCAACACGCTCAGTCCTCAACACCCTCAGTCCTCAACACGCTCAGTCCTCAACCCTCAGTCCTCAACCCTCAGTCCTCAACCCTCAGTCCTCAACACGCTCAGTCCTCAACGCGCTCAGTCCTCAACGCGCTCAGTCCTCAACGCGCTCAGTCCTCAACGCGCTCAGTCCTCAACGCGCTCAGTCCTCAACACGCTCAGTCCTCAACACGCTCAGTCCTCAACACCCTCAGTCCTTAACACGCTCAGTCCTCAACACACTGTGCTCAATACGATCAATACTCAACACGCTCAGTCCTCAACACCCGCAGTCCTCAACACCCGCAGTCCTCAACACCCGCAGTCCTCAACACCCGCAGTCCTCAACACGCTCAGTCCTCAACACGCTCAGTCCTCAACACGCTCAGTCCTCAACACGCTCAGTCCTCAACACCCGCAGTCCTCAACACGCTCAGTCCTCAACACCCGCAGTCCTCAACACCATTAGTCCTCAACACGCTCAGTCCTCAACACCCTCAGTCCTCAACACCCTCAGTCCTCAACACGCTCAGTCCTCAATACCATTAGTCCTCAACACCCTCAGTCCTCAACATGCTCAGTCCTCAACACACTCAGTCCTCAACACCGGCAGGCCTCAACACCCGCAGTCCTCAACATCCGCATTCCTCAACACCATTAGTCCTCCACACCATTAGTCCTCAACACCATTAGTCCTCAACACGCTCAGTCCTCAACACCATTAGTCCTCAACATCCGCATTCCTCAACACCATTAGTCCTCAACACCCGCAGTCCTAAACACCCTCAGTCCTCAACACCCTCAGTCCTCAACACGCTCAGTCCTCAACGCCCGCAGTCCTCAACACCATTAGTCCTCAACACCATTA
The DNA here is from genome assembly GCA_030578275.1 of Meda fulgida. NCBI lineage: Eukaryota > Metazoa > Chordata > Actinopteri > Cypriniformes > Leuciscidae > Meda > Meda fulgida. The sequence goes on from CM060628.1 coordinate 34,976,271, forward strand.
GTCCTCAACACCCTCAGTCCTCAATACCCTGTCCTCAACACTCGCAGTCCTCAACACCATTAGTCTTCAACACCCTCAATCCTCAACATTCTCAGTCCTCAACGCGCTCAGTCCTCAACACTATTAGTCCTCAACACCCTCAGTCCTCAACACGCTCAGTCCTTAACATGTTCAGTCCTCAGCAACCGCAGTCCTCAACACGCTCAGTCCTCAACACGCTCAGTCCTCAACACGCTCAGTCCTCAACACGCTCAGTCCTCAACACGCTCAGTCCTCAACACGCTCAGTCCTCAACACCATTAGTCCTCAACACCATTAGTCCTCAACACCATTAGTCCTCAACACGCTCAGTCCTCAACACGCTCAGTCCTCAACACGCTCAGTCCTCAACACGCTCAGTCCTCAACACCCTCAGTCCTCAACACCCTCAGTCCTCAATACCCTCAGTCCTCAACACCATTAGTCCTCAACGCTCTCAGTCCTCAACACCCGCAGTCCTCAACACGCTCAGTCCTCAACACGCTCAGTCCTCAAGACGCTCAGTCCTCAACACGCTCAGTCCTCAACACGCTCAGTCCTCAACACGCTCAGTCCTCAACACGCTCAGTCCTCAACACGCTCAGTCCTCAACACGCTCAGTCCTCAACACCATTAGTCCTCAACACCATTAGTCCTCAACACGCTCAGTCCTCAACACGCTCAGTCCTCAACACGCTCAGTCCTCAACACGCTCAGTCCTCAACACGCTCAGTCCTCAACACGCTCAGTCCTCAACACGCTCAGTCCTCCCCACCATTAGTCCTCAACACCCTCAGTCCTCAACACCCTCAGTCCTCAACACGCTCAGTCCTCAACACGCTCAGTCCTCAACACGCTCAGTCCTCAACAAGCTCAGTCCTCAACACGCTCAGTCCTCAACACCATTAGTCCTCCTCAGTCCTCAACACCCTCAGTCCTCAACACGCTCAGTCCTCAACACCATTAGTCCTCAAAACCATTAGTACTCAACACCCTCAGTCCTCAACACCCTCAGTCCTCAATACCCTCAGTCCTCAACACCATTAGTCCTCAACACTCTCAGTCCTCAACACGCTCAGTCCTCAACACGCTCAGTCCTCAACACGCTCAGTCCTCAACACGCTCAGTCCTCAACACGCTCAGTCCTCAACACGCTCAGTCCTCAACACCATTAGTCCTCAAAACCATTAGTACTCAACACCCTCAGTCCTCAACACCCTCAGTCCTCAACACCCTCAGTCCTCAATACCCTCAGTCCTCAACACCATTAGTCCTCAACACTCTCAGTCCTTAACACTCTCAGTCCTTAACACGCTCAGTCCTCAACACACTCAGTCCTCAACACCCTCAATCCTCAACACGCTCAGTCCTCAACACCATTAGTCCTCAACACCATTAGTCCTCAACACCATTAGTCCTCAACACCATTAGTCCTCAACACCCTCCGTCCTCAAAACCCTCAGTCCTCAACACGCTCAGTCCTCAACACCATTAGTCCTCAACACCATTAGTCCTCAACACCCTCAGTCCTCAACACCATTAGTCCTCAACACCCTCAGTCCTCAACACCCTCAGTCCTCAACACGCTCAGTCCTCAACACCATTAGTCCTCAACACCATAAGTCCTCAACACCCTCAGTCCTCAACACCCTCAGTCCTCAACACGCTCAGTCCTCAACACCATTAGTCCTCAACACCATTAGTCCTCAACACCATTAGTCCTCAACACCCGCAGTCCTCAACACCCTCAGTCCTCAACACACTCAGTCCTCGACACGCTCAGTCCTCAACACCATTAGTCCTCAACACCATAAGTCCTTAACACCATAAGTCCTCAACAAGCTCAGTCCTCAACAAGCTCAGTCCTCAACAAGCTCAGTCCTCAACAAGCTCAGTCCTCAACACGCTCAGTCCTCAACACCATTAGTACTCAACACGCTCAGTCCTCAACACCATTAGTACTCAACACGCTCAGTCCTCAACACCCGCAGTCCTCAACACCATTAGTCCTCAACACCATAAGTCCTCAACACCCGCAGTCCTCAACACCCGCAGTCCTCAACACGCTCAGTCCTCAACACCATTAGTCCTCAACACGCTCAGTCCTCAACACCCTCAGTCATCAACACGCTCAGTCCTCAACACGCTCAGTCCTCAACACCATTAGTCCTCAACACGCTCAGTCCTCAACACGCTCAGTCCTCAACACGCTCAGTCCTCAACACGCTCAGTCCTCAACACGCTCACGCTCAGTCCTCAACACCATTAGTACTCAACACGCTCAGTCCTCAACACCAATAGTCCTCAACACCATTAGTCCTCAACACCATTAGTCCTCAACACGCTCAGTCCTCAACACGCTCAGTCCTCAACACGCTCAGTCCTCAACATGCTCAGTCCTCAACACGCTCAGTCCTCAACACGCTCAGTCCTCAACACGCTCAGTCCTCAACACTCTCAGTCCTCAACACCATTAGTACTCAACACGCTCAGTCCTCAACACCATTAGTACTCAACACGCTCAGTCCTCAACACCCGCAGTCCTCAACACCATTAGTCCTCAACACAATAAGTCTTCAACACCCGCAGTCCTCAACACGCTCAGTCCTCAACACCATTAGTCCTCAACACGCTCAGTCCTCAACACGCTCAGTCCTCAACACGCTCAGTCCTCAACACGCTCAGTCCTAAACACGCTCAATCCTCAACACGCTCAATCCTCAACACCATAAGTCCTCAACAAGCTCAGTCCTCAACAAGCTCATTCCTCAATACGCTCAGTCCTCAACACCATTAGTACTCAACACGCTCAGTCCTCAACACCATTAGTACTCAACACGCTCAGTCCTCAACACCATTAGTACTCAACACGCTCAGTCCTCAACACCCGCAGTCCTCAACACCATTAGTCCTCAACCATAAGTCCTCAACACCCGCAGTCCTCAACACCATAAGTCCTCAACACCCTCAGTCCTCAACACGCTCAGTCCTCAACACGCTCAGTCCTCAACACCATTAGTCCTCAACACCATTAGTCCTCAACACCATTAGTCAACACCATTAGTCCTCAACACCATAAGTTCTCAACACGCTCAGTCCACAACACGCTCAGTCCTCAACACGCTCAGTCCTCAACACGCTCAGTCCTCAACACGCTCAGTCCTCAACACGCTCAGTCCTCAACACCATTAGTACTCAACACGCTCAGTCCTCAACACCATTAGTACTCAACACGCTCAGTCCTCAACACCCGCAGTCCTCAACACCATTAGTCCTCAACACAATAAGTCCTCAACACCCGCAGTCCTCAACACCCGCAGTCCTCAACACGCTCAGTCCTCAACACCATAAGTACTCAACACGCTCAGTCCTCAACACGCTCAGTCCTCAACACCATTAGTACTCAACACGCTCTGTCATCTACACCATTAGTCCTCAACACGCTCAGGACTCAACACCTTTGTTCCGCTCATGTTGGGAACTGCTGCTCCACCAAGATCCATACAAGCACATTATTTGGCATTCCTCTAAAAAAAAAAACATTTAAACATCAACTTAGACTTATGATGCTTAAATCTAATGTGTTTTCTGTGCAATTAGCATCACCAAATGCAATGGCACAAATAATGACTGTTTCACTCCGTCTGCCTGTTGTCATCAAAATGATGTTCCGTCGTTTTTCGTGTTGGACAGAAAAACAAGAAGAGCAATGATTTGAAAGTCACTTTTTGTCAACCGACGAATTAATAAATGATAGTCGTCTGCATATGATGCTGCACACTACGAAATATTTTAATGAAAAATACACATCAGCTTTAAATTCTGGACTGATATCTGTTTTTCTAATAGCACTCCATTATTATACAGGTGAAGGTGGAAGCATCAACCGCTGCACTAGTTTAGATTGGCCTGCTGTGAATCATGAATATTTCAACCTGCGCCACAGAAGTTTGGCCTCTCTATAGCCATCTGTGGCTGATCCATGAAACTGCATGTCACTATCAGAGTAGCGCTCATGTAGGGCTGGGCGGTATATCGAGTTTGTACAATATATCGTTTTTTTTTTAACAATATGGAATGGGGCAATACCGTTTATATCGATACAGCAATTTTATATGAGCACATCTGAAAATAGCGGAGTGACGCAGTGTGAGCTGCTGCAGTGAAAGGACATAGTACAATTTGTCATAAACATGACACAAGCTTAAATTATGCGCTTCAAAATATCTGGTAAGATATAGTTAACAAGTTTAAAGCAGCTTGCCCTGTCAGATGCTCTGACAGATAACGTTACTGTTGCTGACTGACAGATAAATACTTGCGCTGTTTAATTCATTTGAGATGTGGTTCTTTCCTCAGTGCTTAACTTACATTTCACAGGTATATTCTCTATCTGTAAATGTTAGAAAGTCAAACAAATATGTCCATATCACTGTCAGGAGAGGACGAGCTGCAAGTGAATCTCGGCTAAAATTCAAGCTTCCATTAATGAGCGCCGCCGTGCGCATGCGCCAAACAGACGGAGCACAATAGAATAGTAGCGCAATAATTCTGACTAAAATATACATATTGCTAAAACATTTGTTGTTGGAGACAATGTGCCATATATGGAATTTTAAACCTTCAAGTATATTTTTATGGAAGTGACCATTATAATGGGGTAATCAAAGGCAGGTTAATATAATTAGTTTGTGCTTTTGTTTTTATTTTTAGTTTTAGTTTAGCCTTTAGTCATTTTAAAAACAAAAGCATTATTTTTGTTTTTAGATTGTAATGTTACAATGTTAGAATGTAATGTGATTTTAACCACCTTTTTGCACAAAATATCATATCATACAAATATCATTGCATAGCCTACATTACATTCACTATATTTGATTCCATATCCTTCAATATCAACATTGTTTGGATATCATTTAGTAGGATGTGAATAAAAAAGAAAAAATACAGATTTTCTTTATCCAACTAGAAAAACGTAGAAAGCACCGAGATATATATCGTATATCGCTATTTAACCAAAAAATACAGAGATATGATTTTTTGGCCATATCGCCCAGCCCTACGCTCATGGTTACCTGCATGCTGACAGTAAAAACTTCTAATTCAGCTTAAAGAAGTAAAAACATCCTACGAGCAACTAGGCATTATTTCTGCCACTGTGGTTTTGGCACCGGTTGGCAATAGGTGATTTACAGTGAGATCAAAAAAACTCACTGTTTAGAGTGGTTACAAACATGACATAAACACACAAGATCTAGTGACGTAAGCCTGGAATTCACCACAAAAAAAACTGTCCGCTCAAATTGTAAATTAATATTGTAAGCTTGCTTTAGTGAATTTGAGTAAAGAAACAAGGCTGTGTTGAACAGATTGTTTTTACCTTGTATTATCTTGAGTTATTAGATACATAGTTGAATAGCTACATAATATCTGAACTAATGATATGTTTATTGTGAGCATGGAGTGTTTAGTACGGCTGTGGTGTTTGTGAGTGTTTCAACAGTAGTGCAGTGAGTCAGAAGCACATGCTGTCTGCATATTCAGACCCGCTGAAAAGAAACCTGACCAGAGGATCTTAGTTTAGTGTGAATGTTCTGGAAGTGTTTGCTTGTGCACTGAAGAGTTACGAAGCATCCAGTCATGCTACAATAAACATTTATGATGCTTTTTTAAAGAATAATTTTACATTACATTTTAGATCAGCCGATATTGATTTGTTTTATAACCGATACCGATACCAGTTTATGTGCCTGATATATATTTATTCATTGTTTTATTTAACACTTTTTAAATAATGTAATATTTGTAATTTCACTCCCTCCTTGAATACACAACAAACTTTTTTGGGGTAAACATACCAACTTTATTTGTTAAGCACTTTACAACAACCAAAGTTGACCAAAGTGCTGTACAGAAAAATATACATAAACATATGTACAATTAATAACCATACATAAAAACATTCAAAGTAACAAATACAATCAAGTAAATAAAGTCGACATCTTACTAGGTGTCAAAAGCCACAGAGAAAAGATGGGTTTTAAGAAGGGTTTTAAAAACAGATAAAGAAGAGGCCTGCTTAACATGCAAAGGCAGATCATTCCATAGTCTAGGGGCAGACACCGCAAAGGCACGGTCCCCTCTGAGCTTACGCTTAGTTTTAGGCGCACACAGGAGCAGCTGATCATCTGACCTGAGAGCGCGGACGGGTTTATAAGAGTGTAGAAGCTCAGAGAGGTATGGCGGGGCAAGACCATTTAATGATTTAAAAGCAAATTACAGAATTTTGAAATGGATACTAAATTGAATAGGCAGCCAATGTAATGAAGCTAAAATAGGGGAAATGTGCTCATGTTTACGTGTGCCCGTTAAAAGACGTGCTGCTGTATTTTGTATCATCTGGAGACGGGTGATGGAGGTCCCACTAACCCCCACATATAGCGAATCACAGTAGTCTAGCCGTGTAGTTACAAAGTCGTGGATTGCAGTTTCAAAATGTTGTCTTGACAGAATTGGCTTTATTTTGACCAGCTGCCTCAAATGAAAGAAGCTTGATTTGACAACAGCTTTGATTTGACTGTCAAATTTAAGCTCAGGGTCCACTTTAACTAGGTTTGAAATACTAGGTTTAATATAGGGTGCCAAGGAGCCCAGATCTACAGGCGGTGTCCCAGTGGTGCCTCCAAAAACCATCACTTCTGTTTTTTTATTATTAAAATTTAAAAAGTTTAGAGCCATCCAGGCCTTTATGTTGTCGAGACAATTGAGTAGTTGTCCAACAGAGTTATCTTTTTTTTTGTAAGAGGTACATAAATCTGACTGTCATCTGCATAACAGTGAAATGAAATGCCGTACTTTCTAAGTATGGAACCAAGGGGAAGCAAATACAAAGAGAAAAGTAGAGGGCCGAGGACTGAGCCCTGTGGGACCCCACACAAGAGAGGAGCAGAGGAGGATACAGATTCACCTATACTGACACAAAAGTTTGATCCGCTAAATATGACCTAAACCACTCCATGCCACTGATACCCACCCACTGCCTTAAACGTGAAATCAATGTCTCATGATCCACTGTGTCAAATGCAGCAGTTAGATCCAAAAGCACAAGGATAACACAGTCGCCAAAGTCAGTCGCTAAAAAGATATCATTAAAAACTCTTAAAAGAGCGGTTTCGGTGCTGTGCAAGGTTTTAAAGCCGGACTGGAAAACCTCTAGTATATTATGTTCTTCCAAAAAGACCAACAATAAACAAACAGGTAATGAATATAGCATATAAAAATATTTCTAACAAATTAAAAAGCATAAAACATTCTAAACTGCCTGAATAAAATAACATTACTGCTGTAATTTTTTTGCATCTTATTATTTATAACAACAAATGGAGAACATATGTAAATAAATGACAGGAGAGTCTATCAACTCCCCATAAATATAAGCATAAATATAAGCATTTGTTTTAAAGTACAGTTTTAAAAGGTTTATGTATTGATTGATTGGAAATGGAAAACGCTGGAATATTCGCTGGATCAGCAAACATTGTCAAAAAAATATACAAAACAGTGAATACATTATCACAGTTACCGAGTCCACTTCATCTGGCATGTTATCAGAATTATTAATCATGTTTTTGTTGGTCTAGATTATGAAATACCTGACTGTGTGCAGTGTGTTTACAAAGAACGTCTCTCGCGAAGATAATAATTCATTCCCACAGAGTTGTAATTATTTATGTTTAGAAAAATAAAAGTAATATAGTAGGAGTTTTTAAAAAAAGTGGGTCGTGTTAAAAGCTGCATACGGTGGCCATGCTGAAACATAAACCCGGTGAGTGAACGGCACTATGAACATGATTTTACGAGACTAATGATGAGAAGACAACATGGAGAAAATTAAATTCAGCACTTTAATTTCAAACATGCATTCATTCATGGCTGTTTTATTTAAATCATGTTGTTACGTCTTTATTGAGACAGGACTTGGCGGATTACGTGACTGTGAGTTCGTCTCTATTTTTTTTTTTTTAACTACATAAGCATTTATGTAACATCATATTTGTGCATATCTCATTTGTGCATTATGGACTGTATTAAATAAAGTTTATAATTAAGGGATGCAAGTTATTTTAACTTTGAACACTGTTGTTGACTCTTCTCCCGTCAGACGCTGTGGTTTAATGGCGGTCTTGCGTGCAATTCTCAAAACAGTGAATCCGATATTACCAATACCAATTATGGGAAATTGCTTAAATATCAGGAAAAATATCGGGAAAACTCTAATTCAATTGTATGTCATTGTTTTCACTTTCAGTGCCGAGCTGTTGCCAAACGTCTAACCATCGCAGAAAAATCACGTGAGACTTTGACGGAGGAACTGAAGCTGGCTAACCAGAACATCACTCGCCTACAGGTACTAACAGATGTGCTCAGCTAAGTCAGTGTTTCTGAAGTCTGTAGTTTTGGTGATGTGTCTCTTTTGGTGTGTTGATCAGGATGAGCTCAGCACCACAAAGAGGAGCTACGAAGATCAACTGAGCATGATGAGCGACCACCTGTGCAGCATGAACGACACGCTCAGCAAGCAGCGTGACGAGATTGACACACTCAAGCTCACCTGCAAGGTCAGACGCCTTACGCTTCAGATGTTTGTTACAAAGTGATAATGAACACAGTTTTGAGTTAGCGTTGATCAGACTGGGTGTTGATCAGACTGGGTGTTGATCAGACTGGGTGTTGATCAGACTGGGTGTTGATCAGACTCTGTGTTGATCAGACTCTGTGTTGATCAGACTCTGTGTTGATCAGACTCTGTGTTGATCAGACTCTGTGTTGATCAGACTCTGTGTTGATCAGACTCTGTGTTGATCAGACTCTGTTGTGTTAGTGTTGATCATACTCTGTTGTGTTAGTGTTGATCAGACTCTGTTGTGTTAGTGTTGATCAGACTCTGTTGTGTTAGTGTTGATCAGACTCTGTTGTGTTAGTGTTGATCAGACTCTGTTGTGTTAGTGTTGATCAGACTCAGTGTTGTGTTAGTGTTGATCAGACTGTGTTGAGTTAGTGTTGATCAGACTCGGTGTTGAGTTCGTGTTTATCAGACTCAGTGTTGAGTTAGTGTTGATCAGACTCAGTGTTGATCAGACTCTGTTGTGTTAGTGTTGATCAGACTCTGTTGTGTTAGTGTTGATCAGACTCAGTGTTGTGTTAGTGTTGATCAGACTCTGTTGTGTTAGTGTTGATCAGACTCTGTTGTGTTAGTGTTGATCAGACTCTGTTGTGTTAGTGTTGATCAGACTCTGTTGTGTTAGTGTTGATCAGACTCTGTTGTGTTAGTGTTGATCAGACTCAGTGTTGTGTTAGTGTTGATCAGACTGTGTTGAGTTAGTGTTGATCAGACTCGGTGTTGAGTTCGTGTTTATCAGACTCAGTGTTGAGTTAGTGTTGATCAGACTCAGTGTTGATCAGACTCTGTTGTGTTAGTGTTGATCAGACTCTGTTGTGTTAGTGTTGATCAGACTCAGTGTTGTGTTAGTGTTGATCAGACTCAATTGATCAGACTCAGTGTTGTGTTAGTGTTGATCAGACTCTGTGTTGATCAGACTCTGTGTTGATCAGACTCTGTGTTGAGTTAGTGTTGATCAGACTCAGTGTTGATCAGACTCAGTGATGTGTTATTGTTGATCAGACTCGGTGTTGAGTTCGTGTTTATCAGACTCAGTGTTGAGTTATTGTTGATCAGACTCAGTGTTGAGTTAGTGTTGATCAGACTCAGTGTTGAGTTTGTGTTGATCAGACTCAGTGTTGTGTTAGTGTTGATCAGACTCGGTGTTGATCAGACTCGGTGTTGATCAGACTCGGTGTTGATCAGACTCGGTGTTGATCAGACTCGGTGTTGATCAGACTCGGTGTTGATCAGACTCGGTGTTGATCAGACTCGGTGTTGATCAGACTCGGTGTTGATCAGACTCGGTGTTGATCAGACTCGGTGTTGATCAGACTCGGTGTTGATCAGACTCGGTGTTGATCAGACTCGGTGTTGATCAGACTCGGTGTTGATCAGACTCGGTGTTGATCAGACTCGGTGTTGATCAGACTCGGTGTTGATCAGACTCGGTGTTGATCAGACTCGGTGTTGATCAGACTCGGTGTTGATCAGACTCTGTGTTGATCAGACTCAGTGTTGATCAGACTCTGTTGAGTTAGTGCTGATCAGACTCAGTGTTGAGTTAGTGTTGATCAGACTCAGTGTTGAGTTAGTGTTGATCAGACCCAGTGTTGAGTTATTGTTGATCAGACCCAGTGTTGAGTTATTGTTGATCAGACTCAGTGTTGAGTTAGTGTTGATCAGACTCAGTGTTGTGTTAGTGTGGATCAGACTCCGTGTTGATCAGACTCCGTGTTGAGTCAGTGTTGATCAGACTCAGTGTTGAGTTAGTGTTGATCAGACTCAGTTTTGAGTTAGTGTTGATCAGACTCAGTGTTGAGTTATTGTTGATCAGACCCAGTGTTGAGTTATTGTTGATCAGACTCAGTGTTGAGTTAGTGTTGATCAGACTCCGTGTTGATCACACTCCGTGTTGTGTTAGTATTGATCAGACTCAATTGATCAGACTCAGTGTTGTGTTATTGTTGATCAGATTCGGTGTTGATCAGACTCGGTGTTGATCAGACTCGGTGTTGATCAGACTCGGTGTTGATCAGACTCGGTGTTGATCAGACTCGGTGTTGATCAGACTCGGTGTTGATCAGACTCGGTGTTGATCAGACTCAGTGTTGATCAGACTCAGTGTTGATCAGACTCAGTGTTGATCAGACTCAGTGTTGATCAGACTCAGTGTTGATCAGACTCAGTGTTGATCAGACTCAGTGTTGATCAGACTCAGTGTTGATCAGACTCAGTGTTCATCAGACTCAGTGTTCATCAGACTCAGTGTTGATCAGACTCAGTGTTGATCAGACTCAGTGTTGAGTTAGTGTTGATCAGACTCAGTGTTGATCAGACTCAGTGTTGATCAGACTCAGTGTTGATCAGACTCAGTGTTGATCAGACTCAGTGTTGAGTTAGTGTTGATCAGACTCAGTGTTGAGTTAGTGTTGATCAGACTCAGTGTTGAGTTAGTGTTGATCAGACCCAGTGTTGAGTTATTGTTGATCAGACCCAGTGTTGAGTTATTGTTGATCAGACTCAGTGTTGAGTTAGTGTTGATCAGACTCAGTGTTGAGTTAGTGTTGATCAGACCCAGTGTTGAGTTATTGTTGATCAGACTCAGTGTTGAGTTAGTGTTGATCAGACTCCGTGTTGATCACACTCCGTGTTGTGTTAGTATTGATCAGACTCAATTGATCAGACTCAGTGTTGTGTTATTGTTGATCAGACTCGGTGTTGATCAGACTCGGTGTTGATCAGACTCGGTGTTGATCAGACTCGGTGTTGATCAGACTCGGTGTTGATCAGACTCGGTGTTGATCAGACTCTGTTGAGTTAGTGTTGATCAGACTCTGTTGAGTTAGTGTTGATCAGACCCAGTGTTGAGTTAGTGTTGATCAGAACCAGTGTTGAGTTATTTTTGATCAGACCCAGTGTTGAGTTATTGTTGATCAGACTCAGTGTTGAGTTAGTGTTGATCAGACTCAGTGTTGAGTTAGTGTTGATCAGACTCAGTGTTGTGTTAGTGTGGATCAGACTCCGTGTTGATCAGACTCCGTGTTGAGTTAGTGTTCAGACTCGGTGTTGATCAGACTCGGTGTTGATCAGACTCGGTGTTGATCAGACTCGGTGTTGATCAGACTCGTTGTTGATCAGACTCGTTGTTGATCAGACTCGGTGTTGATCAGACTCGGTGTTGATCAGACTCGGTGTTGATCAGACTCGGTGTTGATCAGACTCGGTGTTGATCAGACTCGGTGTTGATCAGACTCGGTGTTGATCAGACTCGGTGTTGATCAGACTCGGTGTTGATCAGACTCGGTGTTGATCAGACTCGGTGTTGATCAGACTCGGTGTTGATCAGACTCGGTGTTGATCAGACTCGGTGTTGATCAGACTCGGTGTTGATCAGACTCGGTGTTGATCAGACTCGGTGTTGATCAGACTCGGTGTTGATCAGACTCGGTGTTGATCAGACTCGGTGTTGATCAGACTCGGTGTTGAGTTAGTGTTGATCAGACTTAGTGTTGATCAGACTCTGTTGAGTAAGTGTTGATCAGACTCAGTGTTGAGTTAGTGTTGATCAGACTCAGTGTTGAGTTAGTGTTGATCAGACCCAGTGTTGAGTTATTGTTGATCAGACCCAGTGTTGAGTTATTGTTGATCAGACCCAGTGTTGAGTTATTGTTGATCAGACCCAGTGTTGAGTTAGTGTTGATCAGACTCAGTGTTGTGTTAGTGTGGATCCGACTCCGTGTTGATCAGACTCCGTGTTGAGTTAGTGTTGATCAGACTCAGTGTTGAGTTAGTGTTGATCAGACTCAGTGTTGAGTTAGTGTTGATCAGACTCAGTGTTGAGTTATTGTTGATCAGACCCAGTGTTGAGTTATTGTTGATCAGACTCAGTGTTGAGTTAGTGTTGATCAGACTCCGTGTTGATCACACTCCGTGTTGTGTTAGTATTGATCAGACTCAATTGATCAGACTCAGTGTTGTGTTATTGTTGATCAGACTCGGTGTTGATCAGACTCGGTGTTGATCAGACTCGGTGTTGATCAGACTCGGTGTTGATCAGACTCGGTGTTGATCAGACTCGGTGTTGATCAGACTCGGTGTTGATCAGACTCGGTGTTGATCAGACTCGGTGTTGATCAGACTCGGTGTTGATCAGACTCGGTGTTGATCAGACTCGGTGTTGATCAGACTCGGTGTTGATCAGACTCGGTGTTGATCAGACTCGGTGTTGATCAGACTCGGTGTTGATCAGACTCAGTGTTGAGTTAGTGTTGATCAGACTCAGTGTTGTGTTAGTGTGGATCCGACTCCGTGTTGATCAGACTCCGTGTTGAGTTAGTGTTGATCAGACTCAGTGTTGAGTTAGTGTTGATCAGACTCAGTGTTGAGTTATTGTTGATCAGACCCAGTGTTGAGTTATTGTTGATCAGACTCAGTGTTGAGTTAGTGTTGATCAGACTCCGTGTTGATCACACTCCGTGTTGTGTTAGTATTGATCAGACTCAATTGATCAGACTCAGTGTTGTGTTATTGTTGATCAGACTCGGTGTTGATCAGACTCGGTGTTGATCAGACTCGGTGTTGATCAGACTCGGTGTTGATCAGACTCGGTGTTGATCAGACTCGGTGTTGATCAGACTCGGTGTTGATCAGACTCGGTGTTGATCAGACTCGGTGTTGATCAGACTCGGTGTTGATCAGACTCGGTGTTGATCAGACTCGGTGTTGATCAGACTCAGTGTTGAGTTAGTGTTGATCAGACTCAGTGTTGAGTTAGTGTTGATCAGACTCAGTGTTGAGTTAGTGTTGATCAGACCCAGTGTTGAGTTATTGTTGATCAGACCCAGTGTTGAGTTATTGTTGATCAGACTCAGTGTTGTGTTAGTGTGGATCAGACTCCGTGTTGATCAGACTCAGTGTTGAGTTAGTGTTGATCAGACTCAGTGTTGAGTTAGTGTTGATCAGACTCAGTGTTGAGTTAGTGTTGATCAGACCCAGTGTTGAGTTATTGTTGATCAGACCCAGTGTTGAGTTATTGTTGATCAGACCCAGTGTTGAGTTAGTGTTGATCAGACTCAGTGTTGTGTTAGTGTGGATCAGACTCCGTGTTGATCAGACTCAGTGTTGTGTTAGTGTTGATCAGACTCAGTGTTGTGTTAGTGTTGATCAGACTCAGTGTTGAGACTCATTGTTGATCAGACTCAGTGTTGTGTTAGTGTTGATCAGACTCAGTGTTGAGACTCATTGTTGATCAGACTCAGTGTTGAGTTGTTGATCAGACTCAGTGTTGATCAGACTCAGTGTTGATCAGACTCAGTGTTGATCAGACTCAGTGTTGATCAGACTCAGTGTTGATCAGACTCAGTGTTGATCAGACTCAGTGTTGAGTTAGTGTTGATCATACTCAGTGTTGTGTTAGTGTTGATCAGACTCAGTGTTGTGTTAGTGTTGATCAGACTCAGTGTTGATCAGACTCAGTGTTGATCAGACTCAGTGTTGATCAGACTCAGTGTTGATCAGACTCAGCGTTGATCAGACTCAGCGTTGATCAGACTCAGAGTTGATCAGACTCAGCGTTGATCAGACTCAGCGTTGATCAGACTCAGCGTTGATCAGACTCAGCGTTGATCAGACTCAGCGTTGATCAGACTCAGCGTTGATCAGACTCAGCGTTGATCAGACTCAGCGTTGATCAGACTCAGCGTTGATCAGACTGTGTTGATCAGACTCAGTGTTGATCAGACTCAGTGTTGGGTTAGTGTTGATCAGACTCAGTGTTGATGAGACAGTGTTGATGAGACTCAGTGTTGATGAGACTCAGTGTTGATGAGACTCAGTGTTGATGAGACTCAGCGTTGATCAGACTCAGCGTTGATCAGACTCAGCGTTGATCAACGTCTGATCAGACTCAGCGTTGATCAGACTCAGTGTTGTGTTAGTGTTGATCAGACTCAGTGTTAATCAGACTCAGTGTTAATCAGACTCAGTGTTGATGAGACTGTGTTGATGAGACTGTGTTGATGAGACTGTGTTGATGAGACTGTGTTGATGAGACTGTGTTGATGAGACTGTGTTGATGAGACTGTGTTGATGAGACTTTGTTGATGAGACTGTGTTGATGAGACAGTGTTGATCAGACTCAGTGTTGATCAGACTCAGTGTTGATCAGACTCAGTGTTGATCAGACTCAGTGTTGTGTTAGTGTTGATCAGACTCAGTGTTGATCAGACTCAGTGTTGATCAGACTCAGTGTTGATCATACTCAGTGTTGTGTTAGTGTTGATCAGACTCAGTGTTGAGTTATTGTTGATCAGACTCAGTGTTGATCATACTCAGTGTTGTGTTAGTGTTGATCAGACTCAGTGTTTAGTTATTGTTGATCAGACTCAGTGTTGATCAGACTCAGTGTTGATCAGACTCAGTGTTGTGTTAGTGTTTATCAGACTCAGTGTTGATCACATTCAGTGTTGATCAGACTCAGTTTTTATCAGACACAGTGTTGTGTTAGTGTTGATCAGAATCAGTGTTGAGTTATTGTTGATCAGACTCAGTGTTGATCAGACTCAGTGTTGTGTTAGTGTTGATCAGACTCAGTGTTGATCAGACTCGGTGTTGAGTTAGTGTTAATCAGACTCAGTGTTTGTCAGACTCAGTGTTGAGTTAGTGTTGTTCAGACTCTGTGTTGATCAGACTCAGTGTTGTGTTAGTGTGGATCAGACTCCGTGTTGATCAGACTCAGTGTTGTGTTAGTGTTGATCAGACTCAGTGTTGTGTTAGTGTTGATCAGACTCAGTGTTGAGACTCATTGTTGATCAGACTCAGTGTTGTGTTAGTGTTGATCAGACTCAGTGTTGAGACTCATTGTTGATCAGACTCAGTATTGAGTTGTTGATCAGACTCAGTGTTGAGTTAGTGTTGATCAGACTCAGTGTTGTGTTAGTGTGGATCAGACTCCGTGTTGATCAGACTCCGTGTTGAGTTAGTGTTGATCAGACTCAGTGTTGAGTTAGTGTTGATCAGACTCAGTGTTGAGTTAGTGTTGATCAGACTCAGTGTTGAGTTAGTGTTGATCAGACTCAGTGTTGAGTTATTGTTGATCAGACCCAGTGTTGAGTTATTGTTGATCAGACTCAGTGTTGAGTTAGTGTTGATCAGACTCAGTGTTGTGTTAGTGTTGATCAGACTCGGTGTTGATCAGACTCGGTGTTGATCAGACTCGGTGTTGATCAGACTGGGTGTTGATCAGACTCTGTGTTGAGTTAGTGTTGATCAGACTCAGTGTTGATCAGACTCTGTTGAGTTAGTGTTGATCAGACTCTGTTGAGTTAGTGTTGATCAGACTCAGTGTTGAGTTAGTGTTGATCAGACTCAGTGTTGAGTTAGTGTTGATCAGACTCAGTGTTGAGTTAGTGTTGATCAGACCCAGTGTTGAGTTATTTTTGATCAGACCCAGTGTTGAGTTAGTGTTGATCAGACTCAGTGTTGATCAGACTCGGTGTTGATCAGACTCGGTGTTGATCAGACTCGGTGTTGATCAGACTCGGTGTTGATCAGACTCTGTGTTGATCAGACTCTGTGTTGAGTTAGTGTTGATCAGACTCAGTGTTGATCAGACTCTGTTGAGTAAGTGTTGATCAGACTCAGTGTTGAGTTAGTGTTGATCAGACTCAGTGTTGAGTTAGTGTTGATCAGACCCAGTGTTGAGTTATTGTTGATCAGACCCAGTGCTGAGTTATTGTTGATCAGACTCAGTGTTGAGTTAGTGTTGATCAGACTCAGTGTTGAGTTAGTGTTGATCAGACTCAGTGTTGTGTTAGTGTGGATCAGACTCCGTGTTGATCAGACTCTGTTGAGTTAGTGTTGATCAGACTCAGTGTTGAGTTAGTGTTGATCAGACTCAGTGTTGAGTTAGTGTTGATCAGACCCAGTGTTGAGTTATTTTTGATCAGACCCAGTGTTGAGTTATTGTTGATCAGACTCAGTGTTGAGTTAGTGTTGATCAGACTCAGTGTTGAGTTAGTGTTGATCAGACTCAGTGTTGTGTTAGTGTGGATCAGACTCCGTGTTGATCAGACTCCGTGTTGAGTTAGTGTTCAGACTCGGTGTTGATCAGACTCGGTGTTGATCAGACTCGGTGTTGATCAGACTCGGTGTTGATCAGACTCGGTGTTGATCAGACTCGGTGTTGATCAGACTCGGTGTTGATCAGACTCGGTGTTGATCAGACTCGGTGTTGATCAGACTCGGTGTTGATCAGACTCGGTGTTGATCAGACTCGGTGTTGATCAGACTCGGTGTTGATCAGACTCGGTGTTGATCAGACTCGGTGTTGATCAGACTCGGT
The DNA here is from genome assembly GCA_030578275.1 of Meda fulgida. Lineage (NCBI taxonomy): Eukaryota > Metazoa > Chordata > Actinopteri > Cypriniformes > Leuciscidae > Meda > Meda fulgida. The sequence continues at coordinate 34,993,292 of CM060628.1, forward strand.
GTTGATCAGACTCTGTGTTGATCAGACTCTGTGTTGAGTTAGTGTTGATCAGACTCTGTTGATTAAGTGTTGATCAGACTCAGTGTTGAGTTAGTGTTGATCAGACTCAGTGTTGAGTTAGTGTTGATCAGACCCAGTGTTGAGTTATTTTTGATCAGACCCAGTGTTGAGTTATTGTTGATCAGACCCAGTGTTGAGTTAGTGTTGATCAGACTCAGTGTTGAGTTAGTGTTGATCAGACTCAGTGTTGTGTTAGTGTGGATCAGACTCCGTGTTGATCAGACTCCGTGTTGAGTTAGTGTTGATCAGACTCAGTGTTGAGTTAGTGTTGATCAGACTCAGTGTTGAGTTAGTGTTGATCAGACCCAGTGTTGAGTTATTGTTGATCAGACCCAGTGTTGAGTTATTGTTGATCAGACTCAGTGTTGAGTTAGTGTTGATCAGACTCCGTGTTGATCACACTCCGTGTTGTGTTAGTATTGATCAGACTCAATTGATCAGACTCAGTGTTGTGTTATTGTTGATCAGACTCGGTGTTGATCAGACTCGGTGTTGATCAGACTCGGTGTTGATCAGACTCGGTGTTGATCAGACTCGGTGTTGATCAGACTCGGTGTTGATCAGACTCGGTGTTGATCAGACTCGGTGTTGATCAGACTCGGTGTTGATCAGACTCGGTGTTGATCAGACTCGGTGTTGATCAGACTCGGTGTTGATCAGACTCGGTGTTGATCAGACTCGGTGTTGATCAGACTCGGTGTTGATCAGACTCGGTGTTGATCAGACTCGGTGTTGATCAGACTCAGTGTTGAGTTAGTGTTGATCAGACTCAGTGTTGAGTTAGTGTTGATCAGACTCAGTGTTGAGTTAGTGTTGATCAGACCCAGTGTTGAGTTATTGTTGATCAGACCCAGTGTTGAGTTATTGTTGATCAGACTCAGTGTTGTGTTAGTGTGGATCAGACTCCGTGTTGATCAGACTCAGTGTTGAGTTAGTGTTGATCAGACTCAGTGTTGAGTTAGTGTTGATCAGACTCAGTGTTGAGTTAGTGTTGATCAGACCCAGTGTTGAGTTATTGTTGATCAGACCCAGTGTTGAGTTATTGTTGATCAGACCCAGTGTTGAGTTAGTGTTGATCAGACCCAGTGTTGTGTTAGTGTGGATCAGACTCCGTGTTGATCAGACTCAGTGTTGTGTTAGTGTTGATCAGACTCAGTGTTGTGTTAGTGTTGATCAGACTCAGTGTTGAGACTCATTGTTGATCAGACTCAGTGTTGTGTTAGTGTTGATCAGACTCAGTGTTGAGACTCATTGTTGATCAGACTCAGTGTTGAGTTGTTGATCAGACTCAGTGTTGATCAGACTCAGTGTTGATCAGACTCAGTGTTGATCAGACTCAGTGTTGAGTTAGTGTTGATCATACTCAGTGTTGTGTTAGTGTTGATCAGACTCAGTGTTGTGTTAGTGTTGATCAGACTCAGTGTTGATCAGACTCAGTGTTGATCAGACTCAGTGTTGATCAGACTCAGTGTTGATCAGACTCAGCGTTGATCAGACTCAGCGTTGATCAGACTCAGCGTTGATCAGACTCAGCGTTGATCAGACTCAGCGTTGATCAGACTCAGCGTTGATCAGACTCAGCGTTGATCAGACTCAGCGTTGATCAGACTCAGCGTTGATCAGACTCAGCGTTGATCAGACTCAGCGTTGATCAGACTCAGTGTTGGGTTAGTGTTGATCAGACTCAGTGTTGATGAGACAGTGTTGATGAGACAGTGTTGATGAGACTCAGTGTTGATGAGACTCAGTGTTGATGAGACTCAGTGTTGATGAGACTCAGTGTTGATGAGACTCAGTGTTGATGAGACTCAGTGTTGATGAGACTCAGCGTTGATCAACGTCTGATCAGACTCAGTGTTGATCAGACTCAGTGTTGATGAGACTCAGTGTTGATGAGACTCAGTGTTGATGAGACTCAGTGTTGATGAGACTCAGTGTTGATGAGACTCAGTGTTGATGAGACTCAGCGTTGATCAACGTCTGATCAGACTCAGCGTTGATCAGACTCAGTGTTGTGTTAGTGTTGATCAGACTCAGTGTTAATCAGACTCAGTGTTAATCAGACTCAGTGTTGATGAGACTGTGTTGATGAGACTGTGTTGATGAGACTGTGTTGATGAGACTGTGTTGATGAGACTGTGTTGATGAGACTGTGTTGATGAGACTGTGTTGATGAGACTGTGTTGATGAGACAGTGTTGATCAGACTCAGTGTTGATCAGACTCAGTGTTGATCAGACTCAGTGTTGATCATACTCAGTGTTGTGTTAGTGTTGATCAGACTCAGTGTTGATCAGACTCAGTGTTGATCATACTCAGTGTTGTGTTAGTGTTGATCAGACTCAGTGTTGAGTTATTGTTGATCAGACTCAGTGTTGATCATACTCAGTGTTGTGTTAGTGTTGATCAGACTCAGTGTTTAGTTATTGTTGATCAGACTCAGTGTTGATCAGACTCAGTGTTGATCAGACTCAGTGTTGATCAGACTCAGTGTTGTGTTAGTGTTTATCAGACTCAGTGTTGATCACATTCAGTGTTGATCAGACTCAGTTTTTATCAGACACAGTGTTGTGTTAGTGTTGATCAGAATCAGTGTTGAGTTATTGTTGATCAGACTCAGTGTTGATCAGACTCAGTGTTGTGTTAGTGTTGATCAGACTCAGTGTTGATCAGACTCGGTGTTGAGTTAGTGTTAATCAAACTCAGTGTTTGTCAGACTCAGTGTTGAGTTAGTGTTGTTCAGACTCGGTGTTGATCAGACTCAGTGTTGTGTTAGTGTTGATCAGACTCAGTGTTGATCATACTCAGTGTTGTGTTAGTGGTGATCAGACTCAGTGTTGTGTTAGTGTTGATCAGACTCAGTGTTGAGTAAGTGTTGATCAGACCCAGTGTTGAGTTATTGTTGATCAGACTCAGTGTTGAGTTAGTGTTGATCAGACTCCGTGTTGATCACACTCCGTGTTGTGTTAGTATTGATCAGACTCAATTGATCAGACTCAGTGTTGTGTTATTGTTGATCAGACTCGGTGTTGATCAGACTCGGTGTTGATCAGACTCGGTGTTGATCAGACTCTGTGTTGATCAGACTCGGTGTTGATCAGACTCGGTGTTGATCAGACTCGGTGTTGATCAGACTCGGTGTTGATCAGACTCGGTGTTGATCAGACTCGGTGTTGATCAGACTCGGTGTTGATCAGACTCGGTGTTGATCAGACTCAGTGTTGATTCACTGAGACTCAGACTCGGTGTTGATCAGACTCAGTGTTGAGTTAGTGTTGATCAGACTCAGTGTTGAGTTAGTGTTGATCAGACTCAGTGTTGTGTTAGTGTGGATCAGACTCCGTGTTGATCAGACTCTGTTGAGTTAGTGTTGATCAGACTCAGTGTTGAGTTAGTGTTGATCAGACTCAGTGTTGAGTTAGTGTTGATCAGACCCAGTGTTGAGTTATTGTTGATCAGACCCAGTGTTGAGTTATTGTTGATCAGACCCAGTGTTGAGTTATTGTTGATCAGACCCAGTGTTGAGTTATTGTTGATCAGACTCAGTGTTGAGTTAGTGTTGATCAGACTCAGTGTTGTGTTAGTGTGGATCAGACCCAGTGTTGAGTTAGTGTGGATCAGACCCAGTGTTGAGTTAGTGTTGATCAGACTCAGTGTTGAGTTAGTGTTGATCAGACTCAGTGTTGAGTTAGTGTTGATCAGACTCAGTGTTGAGTTAGTGTTGATCAGACTCAGTGTTGAGTTATTGTTGATCAGACCCAGTGTTGAGTTAGTGTTGATCAGACTCAGTGTTGTGTTATTGTTGATCAGACTCGGTGTTGATCAGACTCGGTGTTGATCAGACTCGGTGTTGATCAGACTCGGTGTTGATCAGACTCGGTGTTGATCAGACTCGGTGTTGATCAGACTCGGTGTTGATCAGACTCTGTTGAGTTAGTGTTGATCAGACTCTGTTGAGTTAGTGTTGATCAGACTCTGTTGAGTTAGTGTTGATCAGACTCTGTTGAGTTAGTGTTGATCAGACCCAGTGTTGAGTTATTGTTGATCAGACCCAGTGTTGAGTTATTGTTGATCAGACCCAGTGTTGAGTTATTGTTGATCAGACTCAGTGTTGTGTTAGTGTGGATCAGACTCCGTGTTGATCAGACTCAGTGTTGAGTTAGTGTTGATCAGACTCAGTGTTGTGTTAGTGTGGATCAGACCCAGTGTTGAGTTAGTGTGGATCAGACCCAGTGTTGAGTTATTGTTGATCAGACCCAGTGTTGAGTTATTGTTGATCAGACCCAGTGTTGTGTTAGTGTGGATCAGACTCCGTGTTGATCAGACTCCGTGTTGAGTTAGTGTTGATCAGACTCAGTGTTGAGTTAGTGTTGATCAGACTCAGTGTTGAGTTAGTGTTGATCAGACCCAGTGTTGAGTTAGTGTTGATCAGACCCAGTGTTGATCAGACTCGGTGTTGATCAGACTCGGTGTTGATCAGACTCGGTGTTTATCAGACTCGGTGTTTATCAGACTCGGTGTTGATCAGACTCGGTGTTGATCAGACTCGGTGTTGATCAGACTCGGTGTTGATCAGACTCGGTGTTGATCAGACTCAGTGTTGAGTTAGTGTTGATCAGACTCAGTGTTGAGTTAGTGTTGATCAGACTCAGTGTTGAGTTAGTGTTGATCAGACCCAGTGTTGAGTTATTGTTGATCAGACCCAGTGTTGAGTTATTGTTGATCAGACTCAGTGTTGTGTTAGTGTGGATCAGACTCCGTGTTGATCAGACTCAGTGTTGAGTTAGTGTTGATCAGACTCAGTGTTGAGTTAGTGTTGATCAGACTCAGTGTTGAGTTAGTGTTGATCAGACCCAGTGTTGAGTTATTGTTGATCAGACCCAGTGTTGAGTTATTGTTGATCAGACCCAGTGTTGAGTTAGTGTTGATCAGACCCAGTGTTGTGTTAGTGTGGATCAGACTCCGTGTTGATCAGACTCAGTGTTGTGTTAGTGTTGATCAGACTCAGTGTTGTGTTAGTGTTGATCAGACTCAGTGTTGAGACTCATTGTTGATCAGACTCAGTGTTGTGTTAGTGTTGATCAGACTCAGTGTTGAGACTCATTGTTGATCAGACTCAGTGTTGAGTTGTTGATCAGACTCAGTGTTGATCAGACTCAGTGTTGATCAGACTCAGTGTTGATCAGACTCAGTGTTGATCAGACTCAGTGTTGATCAGACTCAGTGTTGATCAGACTCAGTGTTGAGTTAGTGTTGATCATACTCAGTGTTGTGTTAGTGTTGATCAGACTCAGTGTTGTGTTAGTGTTGATCAGACTCAGTGTTGATCAGACTCAGTGTTGATCAGACTCAGTGTTGATCAGACTCAGTGTTGATCAGACTCAGCGTTGATCAGACTCAGCGTTGATCAGACTCAGCGTTGATCAGACTCAGCGTTGATCAGACTCAGCGTTGATCAGACTCAGCGTTGATCAGACTCAGTGTTGGGTTAGTGTTGATCAGACTCAGTGTTGATGAGACAGTGTTGATGAGACAGTGTTGATGAGACTCAGTGTTGATGAGACTCAGTGTTGATGAGACTCAGTGTTGATGAGACTCAGTGTTGATGAGACTCAGTGTTGATGAGACTCAGTGTTGATGAGACTCAGCGTTGATCAACGTCTGATCAGACTCAGCGTTGATCAGACTCAGTGTTGTGTTAGTGTTGATCAGACTCAGTGTTAATCAGACTCAGTGTTAATCAGACTCAGTGTTGATGAGACTGTGTTGATGAGACTGTGTTGATGAGACTGTGTTGATGAGACTGTGTTGATGAGACTGTGTTGATGAGACAGTGTTGATCAGACTCAGTGTTGATCAGACTCAGTGTTGATCAGACTCAGTGTTGATCATACTCAGTGTTGTGTTAGTGTTGATCAGACTCAGTGTTGATCAGACTCAGTGTTGATCATACTCAGTGTTGTGTTAGTGTTGATCAGACTCAGTGTTGAGTTATTGTTGATCAGACTCAGTGTTGATCATACTCAGTGTTGTGTTAGTGTTGATCAGACTCAGTGTTTAGTTATTGTTGATCAGACTCAGTGTTGATCAGACTCAGTGTTGATCAGACTCAGTGTTGATCAGACTCAGTGTTGTGTTAGTGTTTATCAGACTCAGTGTTGATCACATTCAGTGTTGATCAGACTCAGTTTTTATCAGACACAGTGTTGTGTTAGTGTTGATCAGAATCAGTGTTGAGTTATTGTTGATCAGACTCAGTGTTGATCAGACTCAGTGTTGTGTTAGTGTTGATCAGACTCAGTGTTGATCAGACTCGGTGTTGAGTTAGTGTTAATCAAACTCAGTGTTTGTCAGACTCAGTGTTGAGTTAGTGTTGTTCAGACTCGGTGTTGATCAGACTCAGTGTTGTGTTAGTGTTGATCAGACTCAGTGTTGATCATACTCAGTGTTGTGTTAGTGGTGATCAGACTCAGTGTTGTGTTAGTGTTGATCAGACTCAGTGTTGAGTAAGTGTTGATCAGACCCAGTGTTGAGTTATTGTTGATCAGACTCAGTGTTGAGTTAGTGTTGATCAGACTCCGTGTTGATCACACTCCGTGTTGTGTTAGTATTGATCAGACTCAATTGATCAGACTCAGTGTTGTGTTATTGTTGATCAGACTCGGTGTTGATCAGACTCGGTGTTGATCAGACTCGGTGTTGATCAGACTCGGTGTTGATCAGACTCGGTGTTGATCAGACTCGGTGTTGATCAGACTCTGTGTTGATCAGACTCGGTGTTGATCAGACTCGGTGTTGATCAGACTCGGTGTTGATCAGACTCGGTGTTGATCAGACTCGGTGTTGATCAGACTCGGTGTTGATCAGACTCAGTGTTGATTCACTGAGACTCAGACTCGGTGTTGATCAGACTCAGTGTTGAGTTAGTGTTGATCAGACTCAGTGTTGAGTTAGTGTTGATCAGACTCAGTGTTGTGTTAGTGTGGATCAGACTCCGTGTTGATCAGACTCTGTTGAGTTAGTGTTGATCAGACTCAGTGTTGAGTTAGTGTTGATCAGACTCAGTGTTGAGTTAGTGTTGATCAGACCCAGTGTTGAGTTATTGTTGATCAGACCCAGTGTTGAGTTATTGTTGATCAGACCCAGTGTTGAGTTATTGTTGATCAGACTCAGTGTTGAGTTAGTGTTGATCAGACTCAGTGTTGTGTTAGTGTGGATCAGACCCAGTGTTGAGTTAGTGTGGATCAGACCCAGTGTTGAGTTAGTGTTGATCAGACTCAGTGTTGAGTTAGTGTTGATCAGACTCAGTGTTGAGTTAGTGTTGATCAGACTCAGTGTTGAGTTAGTGTTGATCAGACTCAGTGTTGAGTTATTGTTGATCAGACCCAGTGTTGTGTTATTGTTGATCAGACTCGGTGTTGATCAGACTCGGTGTTGATCAGACTCGGTGTTGATCAGACTCGGTGTTGATCAGACTCGGTGTTGATCAGACTCGGTGTTGATCAGACTCGGTGTTGATCAGACTCGGTGTTGATCAGACTCTGTTGAGTTAGTGTTGATCAGACTCTGTTGAGTTAGTGTTGATCAGACTCTGTTGAGTTAGTGTTGATCAGACCCAGTGTTGAGTTATTGTTGATCAGACCCAGTGTTGAGTTATTGTTGATCAGACCCAGTGTTGAGTTATTGTTGATCAGACTCAGTGTTGTGTTAGTGTGGATCAGACTCCGTGTTGATCAGACTCAGTGTTGAGTTAGTGTTGATCAGACTCAGTGTTGTGTTAGTGTGGATCAGACCCAGTGTTGAGTTAGTGTGGATCAGACCCAGTGTTGAGTTATTGTTGATCAGACCCAGTGTTGAGTTATTGTTGATCAGACCCAGTGTTGTGTTAGTGTGGATCAGACTCCGTGTTGATCAGACTCCGTGTTGAGTTAGTGTTGATCAGACTCAGTGTTGAGTTAGTGTTGATCAGACTCAGTGTTGAGTTAGTGTTGATCAGACCCAGTGTTGAGTTAGTGTTGATCAGACCCAGTGTTGAGTTAGTGTTGATCAGACCCAGTGTTGAGTTATTGTTGATCAGACCCAGTGTTGAGTTATTGTTGATCAGACCCAGTGTTGTGTTAGTGTGGATCAGACTCCGTGTTGATCAGACTCCGTGTTGAGTTAGTGTTGATCAGACTCAGTGTTGAGTTAGTGTTGATCAGACTCAGTGTTGAGTTAGTGTTGATCAGACTCAGTGTTGTGTTAGTGTTGATCAGACTCAGTGTTGTGTTTGTGTTGATCAGACTCAGTGTTGTTAGTGTTGATCAGACTCAGTGTTGTGTTAGTGTTGATCAGACTCAGTGTTGAGACTCATTGTTGATCAGACTCAGTGTTGATCAGACTCAGTGTTGATCAGACTCAGTGTTGATCAGACTCAGTGTTGATCAGACTCAGTGTTGAGTTAGTGTTGATCATACTCAGTGTTGTGTTAGTGTTGATCAGACTCAGTGTTGTGTTAGTGTTGATCAGACTCAGTGTTGATCAGACTCAGTGTTGATCAGACTCAGCGTTGATCAGACTCAGCGTTGATCAGACTCAGCGTTGATCAGACTCAGCGTTGATCAGACTCAGCGTTGATCAGACTCAGCGTTGATCAGACTCAGTGTTGTGTTAGTGTTGATCAGACTCAGTGTTGATGAGACTGTGTTGATCAGACTCAGTGTTGATGAGACTCAGTGTTGATGAGACTCAGTGTTGATGAGACTCAGTGTTGATGAGACTCAGTGTTGATGAGACTCAGTGTTGATGAGACTCAGTGTTGATCAGACTCAGCGTTGATCAGACTCAGCGTTGATCAGACTCAGCGTTGATCAGACTCAGCGTTGATCAACGTCTGATCAGACTCAGCGTTGATCAGACTCAGTGTTGTGTTAGTGTTGATCAGACTCAGTGTTAATCAGACTCAGTGTTGATGAGACTGTGTTGATGAGACTGTGTTGATGAGACTGTGTTGATGAGACTGTGTTGATGAGACAGTGTTGATGAGACAGTGTTGATCAGACTCAGTGTTGATCAGACTCAGTGTTGATCAGACTCAGTGTTGATCATACTCAGTGTTGTGTTAGTGTTGATCAGACTCAGTGTTGAGTTATTGTTGATCAGACTCAGTGTTGATCATACTCAGTGTTGTGTTAGTGTTGATCAGACTCAGTGTTTAGTTATTGTTGATCAGACTCAGTGTTGTGTTAGTGTTTATCAGACTCAGTGTTGATCACATTCAGTGTTGATCAGACTCAGTTTTTATCAGACACAGTGTTGTGTTAGTGTTGATCAGAATCAGTGTTGAGTTATTGTTGATCAGACTCAGTGTTGATCAGACTCAGTGTTGTGTTAGTGTTGATCAGACTCAGTGTTGGTCAGACTCGGTGTTGAGTTAGCGTTTATCAGACTCAGTGTTTGTCAGACTCAGTGTTGAGTTAGTGTTGTTCAGACTCGGTGTTGATCAGACTCAGTGTTGTGTTAGTGTTGATCAGACTCAGTGTTGAGTTAGTGTTGATCAGACTCAGTGTTGTGTTAGTGTGGATCAGACTCCGTGTTGATCAGACTCAGTGTTGAGTTAGTGTTGATCAGACTCAGTGTTGAGTTATTGTTGATCAGACTCAGTGTTGATCATACTCAGTGTTGTGTTAGTGTTGATCAGACTCAGTGTTTAGTTATTGTTGATCAGACTCAGTGTTGATCAGACTCAGTGTTGATCAGACTCAGTGTTGTGTTAGTGTTTATCAGACTCAGTGTTGATCACATTCAGTGTTAATCAGACTCAGTTTTTATCAGACTCAGTGTTGAGTTAGTGTTGATCAGACCCAGTGTTGAGTTATTGTTGATCAGACCCAGTGTTGAGTTATTGTTGATCAGACCCAGTGTTGTGTTAGTGTGGATCAGACTCCGTGTTGATCAGACTCCGTGTTGAGTTAGTGTTGATCAGACTCAGTGTTGAGTTAGTGTTGATCAGACTCAGTGTTGAGTTAGTGTTGATCAGACCCAGTGTTGAGTTAGTGTTGATCAGACCCAGTGTTGAGTTATTGTTGATCAGACCCAGTGTTGAGTTATTGTTGATCAGACCCAGTGTTGAGTTATTGTTGATCAGACCCAGTGTTGAGTTATTGTTGATCAGACCCAGTGTTGTGTTAGTGTGGATCAGACTCCGTGTTGATCAGACTCCGTGTTGAGTTAGTGTTGATCAGACTCAGTGTTGAGTTAGTGTTGATCAGACTCAGTGTTGAGTTAGTGTTGATCAGACTCAGTGTTGTGTTAGTGTTGATCAGACTCAGTGTTTTGTTAGTGTTGATCAGACTCAGTGTTGTTAGTGTTGATCAGACTCAGTGTTGTGTTAGTGTTGATCAGACTCAGTGTTGAGACTCATTGTTGATCAGACTAGACTCAGTGTTGATCAGACTCAGTGTTGATCAGACTCAGTGTTGTGTTAGTGTTGATCAGACTCAGTGTTGATCAGACTCAGTGTTGATCAGACTCAGTGTTGATCAGACTCAGCGTTGATCAGACTCAGCGTTGATCAGACTCAGCGTTGATCAGACTCAGCGTTGATCAGACTCAGCGTTGATCAGACTCAGTGTTGTGTTAGTGTTGATCAGACTCAGTGTTGATGAGACTGTGTTGATCAGACTCAGTGTTGATCAGACTCAGTGTTGATGAGACTCAGTGTTGATGAGACTCAGTGTTGATGAGACTCAGTGTTGATGAGACTCAGTGTTGATGAGACTCAGTGTTGATGAGACTCAGTGTTGATGAGACTCAGTGTTGATGAGACTCAGTGTTGATGACACTCAGTGTTGATGAGACTCAGTGTTGATCAGACTCAGTGTTTGTCAGACTCAGTGTTGAGTTAGTGTTGTTCAGACTCGGTGTTGATCAGACTCAGTGTTGATCATACTCAGTGTTGTGTTAGTGTTGATCAGATTTAGTGTTGTGTTAGTGTTGATCAGACTCAGTGTTGAGTTAGTGTTGATCAGACTCAGTGTTGATCAGACTCAGTGTTGTGTTAGTGTTGATCAGACTCAGTGTTGATCAGACTCAGTGTTGAGTTAGTTAACACTACCCCTGTTTGATGTAGTGACAAGTCTAGTTTCTATTCAGTGCTGTGTATCAAAGTCAAGGGTAAAAATGCATGTAAATGACAGGGTTAAAATATTGATCATATCATCCACCTGTGAGCAGTTCTCTGACATCAGCACACGTTTAGCCCGCCCGGCCTCCAAATGAATCCACAGGTTTTTCTAACCCATCATTAAAATAATACGGCATGTCATAATCACTTTTCAAACCACATTTACAGTGATAAACAGGAAAATAAGGATCAATGATGCAAACAGAGTTAATTTCATCCATAAAGCATCCCTTTAGGAAACGATGTCATCATCAGATCCGTTCAGCTCCTATCCAATAGTGTCAGTGCAGTCAAGTCAATAATATTGCTGAATATTCATATATGCAATATTACTATAAAATCGATATTACTATTACAATATTAATATTACTGATAAACTTCATATATCATATATTCAATATTGCTCAAGAGTTCATAAAGAGATTGTAAAATTGATCCATATGAATGGAGCACTTAAATCCAAGTCTTCTGATCGCATATTACAGATTACAAAAAATTGTGGAGAACAATTGCTAAAATTATGTTTCTGAACGAGTTCTTGAGTGAAATCTAAGCTTTCATCTGCTGGACTCTTGCAGGGAAACTCAAAGAAGAACAAGGGCCGATAACGGACAGACGTCAGATGGGTCGAACACCTGCGTTTGACACACACACACCAGTGACATGAGACCGGAAGATCTGCTGTGTTTGTGTGAGTGTGTGCGTGTGTGTAATTAAAGCGTGCATTTTGTTTTTTCATGCAGATGGTGTTTGTTAGAAAATTCACATATTGCCTGACACACACACACACGTGCATACGCGCACACGCGCATACTCGCACGCACACGCACACGCACACGCACACGCACACACACACACACACACACACACACACACACACAATGAAATCATCTGGATAAAAAGGGTTTGTGTGAATAAACACATTGAATCGACACTGACTGTTTGCTTCCTTTCCTCAAGAAATAAACCAGTCATATTTATTTCTTGTCAAATTCATGAGGTCATATCTCAACATTAGCTGTGAAGTAGAATATGATGTGAATATATCATTAAATCATCTGTCACAGCATGAGTGTACTGATCATCTCATATTATTCTCTTTTATTTCTCTTTATATGGATCTGTTTAATAGCACAATGTACTGGATTCAACCAAAATCAAGTAAATAAAGGTATAAACTAAACCATTTTGCATTCACTTGTTCATTTCACGAACTCAATCTTCATCTAAAAAAGATACGGTTAAAAAAAAAAAAAAAAGTTTTGGAAGATGATTTTCTTCCCCGTTCGCCTAATTATGATTCCTACTACAGCGAGGGATAAGCTCATGAATAATAATTAGCTTATGATGACGTAATGTTAACCTAAATAAGAAGAATATTAATTCGCTCATGAATATTGAAGCGATGCTGAAAGGCTTATCTCTTAAATATTAATGAGGATTTTATGACGTTGACTGGTAGCCGTCCAATGGTGAAGACTAGCTTTATGAATATTAAAGTTGATCTTTCGTCATAGTAGAGTCGCGGAATCCGCTTCCCGTTGGGATGTTTTCCTCCCGTTATTTCTGCCATTTTGAGAAAATACAGTTTCTGCACTGGATCATACTTCTACAATTATGAGGTGACAAAATATTGCAAACAAACACACACAACCACTGTTTCCATTTGTGCTTCAGTTGTCTGTTGTTGTTTTATGTAGTTGTGAAGTTTCTGCAAACAAAGAAACAGCGAATCTCAGAGCTAAAGCGGTTCATCAGAAATCATATTTAATCTTCACCGCGAGGAAAAGACAAGGCTTTGATGACGATTATAGTTTCAGTCGTTTGACTGGCGTGATAACAGTGAGATTGAATTTCTATAATCCTGTTTGATGTAAAATCTTTTTCAGTTCATCAGAGAAAAACAAACACAAGTGAAGTTCTCGTAAAACTGCATCATAGGGAACAAGATGATGACAGGATTCATAAACTGAGGAAACTTTCAGGGTAAGTAGCCATTGCAAACTTATCTCGAGAAACAAACATAATTCTGATCCACAGTCAGTCATCAGGAACCGGTTCTGGTCTGAACTGAAGTATAGAAACAGGAAAAGTGAGAATCCTGATCTGTTTCAGCACCGCATTAGGAACCTAATTTTTGTTATTGTTGATATTATTTTATAGCACTTTTTCAGCACTGTGTTGGTTTATTAATATTCAGAAAAGACTGTTAATTATGTAAATGTAATTAACATATTATCCTAACCCAAAACATAACCATTGGTACCCCTCTTGAAATATTTCAAACCCTATTCTGGTTTTAAATTCTTGGAAAGAAAAGCTATTTTTTCCACGCTGAAGTTAGTTCTTTTCTGTGCATGTTTCCGTTTCACTGGTGGCGCTGTCGCAAAAACACAAGGGTCTAGAAATGTATTGCAGGATTACACTATTGGAAAAAGGGATTAGATAAGAACGAAATGAAATAAAGGAAGTATACCAATATCGACCATATGAATAATAAACACGTTCTCAGATCATCTCATAATCCCTCAGTCACGACTGACTCTTCGGCGTATGATTTACAATTTAACAGCCACATTCATTTTATTTACATCACACTATTTAGACATGTTTGAGCTTGTAACCCAAGCAATTCTGCAATTATTTCTTAACCTTATCTTTTAATCAGCTTTTTCTATTACTGTGAATAAGAATTATATTGTTTGATGCTAATTATAAATGTAAAAAAGGAAGCTTGACTGAACTAAAAAACAGTCCGTGCTTGCAAAGATAATTATTACAAGATTTTGTTTTTTGCCATTTTGACCACATTTCTTGTAAGGTGAGATGTATCACATGTATTGTTATTATAGAAATACATTATACAAAAACTTCTGCATCCTTTTGCATCCAATCAAATAAATAATTTAGATTAAAATAAACATTGCTTTATGTTATAATAGTGCTTTAGAATCATATATATATAATCATATATATATATATATAGTGCCCGTGAAAAGTTTGGAAATTTGGCATTTATTTGATCAAAAACAGTGAAATATTATTCCAGTGTAAATCAGCTATTTTCTATGTGAATATCTAGTAAAGTGTAATTTATTCCTGTGATCAAAGCTGAATTTTCAGCATCATTACTCCAGTCTTCAGTGTCACATGATCCTTCAGAAATCACTCTAATATGATGATCTGATGCTCAAGAAACATTAATGATTATCATCATCTCGGGTTATGTGGGGGTTATGTGCTTCTGTCTGCCTTGCTGCTGGTCTGTGTCTGTAAGCTCCGTATAGCTTTCTGTTTTGATTCTCTAATTACTATAATTCCTTGTTTATTTTATTTACTACATTTTCCTTACTCATCAACATATATTAGATCATGTCTAATATTGCCTATCACATTAATCTCACATCGCTAGCTTTTAAATAAATCGTTATCACTAGCACAACATGCTAGTATCTCGCTAGCCTGTTAACCTGCCATCTGTGCTTGCCGTCTTTTTGTTTTTTTTTCGCCCGCTCGCGCCTTTTACGAGTCTATCAAACAACAGTGGTAAGTAGAATCAGTCAACTAACACATTGAGTAATGTCTTGTTCTGTTATTGTCACTTGCACTTCATGTAACATGTATAGTATAGTCTTCTCCGTCAGCACAGGATATACATTTGATAAATGCAGGGAGATAGTCAGGCTGACAGAGAAGATTTCAGAACTAGAGACACTCATCCAAACTTTAATCGAGGTTAGTAAGAGTGCAAGGGCTTTAGATACTGCTTTGGATGCGACTAGCTTAGTGAACTCATTAGTTAGTGTACATTGTTGGGTTCCGGCTGTAGAGCCTGGTCAGCAGGGCAACTGGGTGACGGTGAGACGCTGTAGTCGCAGGACAAAACACCACTCTTCTGTTCCGGTAACAACATTAAACAGGTTCTCCCCACTCAATTAAACACCCACTGAGAATCCTGTTGATTGTGTCCTGGTAATTGGTGATTCGATCACACGGAACGTGAAAATAGAGACACCAGCCACCATAGTCACATGTTTGCTGGGAGCCAGAGCGCCTGATATCAAAGCAAATTTAAAAGTGCTGGCTAATGCTAAACGTAAATTCTCTAAGATTATTATTCACGTCGGCCCTAATGATGTTCAACTCCGCCAGTCGGAGATCACCTAAACTAATATTAAAGAGGTTTGTGAACTCGCAAGTACGATGTCAGGCACTGTAATTTGCTCTGGCCCCCTTCCTGTTCGCAGGAGTGATGAGATAGTTAGCAGATTGGCCTCACTCAATGGCTCAATTGCTAGCTCAAGGGGTGTCCGCAAAATAATGTAGAATTCATAGACAATTGGAAAAGTTTTCAACCTGACCTGTTGAAAAGAGATGGTATTCATCCCTCCTGGGATGGTGCTGCTCTTCTCTCTAGTAATATGGCACATAGTCTTAGAGCTCAAACATGACAATCTGGGACTCAGGTCAGGAAGCAGACAAACTGGCTAAACCGACCGTCTGCTAGCGGCCTCGCGTCACCAAGGTCAGATAAATCCCCTCACATAGAGCCTCTTTCACCTAGATATCATCATATAGAGCCTCTTGACCTAGATATCATCATATAGAGACTGTGTTCCTCGAATTAGGAAATACAAAAAACTCCTAAACCCATTTAAGGGTAAAAATTTAATTGATGTTCAACAAATAAAAAACAGATTTAATACAAATGAACAAATGATAAAGCTTTGGTTGCTGAATATTCAATCCCTTACTTCAAAAGCACTTATTGTTAATGATATGATTTCAGATTATAATCTAGATGTGCTGTGTTTGACAGAAACCTGGCTAAAACCAAACGATTACATTACTTTAAATGAGTCAACCCCACAAGATTACTGTTATAAACATGAACCTCGTCCGAAACGCAAAGGGGGAGGTGTTGCTGTTATTTATAGTAATATCTTCAGAATTACTAAGAAGTCTAGTTTAAAATACAATTCTTTTCAAGTGTTGGTGCTTAATGTAACACTATCTAGTGGAAATGATAAATCACGTTTGAGATTTGTGCTGGTTACTGTATACAGGCCACCAGGGCACCATACAGACTTTATCAAAGAATTTGCGGACTTTTGTGGACTTTGCGGAGTTAGAGGTCTGCTACCCGACCCGAGCCTGACAGGTCCCGAAAAACTCACGGGTTTCGGGTCGGGTTCGAGTTAATGTTTAATAAATAGCCTCGGGTTCGGGTCAGGTTTGTAACTAAGAAAAATTATATAGGCTATACATATAGCTTGCGTGCCGTGTGCTTGCCGTGTTGTGATCGTAAATATGAGCACGCAAGAGAGAAAGTACGTGTGCAGTTTCAGTGCCACCGTCTGTGTTGTGTTGTGACCGAAATAGTGCGCGCGGGAGCACATGCGCAAAACTGTTTGTAAAATTATATATGAATCATTTTTATTTTATCAAATATCATTGTACAAAACTGTTTTGCGCACTATTTCAATTACAACTCTTCCTTCATAACATACTAAGAAGGATATATTTATGTAAATAGTTTTGCAACTGCGCAAACTTTGTTTTAAAGATTATTGTTTGAGTTCCAGGGGAATTTATGACTGTTTCACCTGTTCAACCACATCAAAGTTTCGTAATTAGTAAATCCGTGCTTTATCTCTTTTTTTTCTTGTGTGCTGACTGCTGAAGCTGTGCCATGGTGAAACGATGTTTGTATATGTGTTTAATCATCGTTGCAAGCAATCCTAAAATACAGCTTATTGCAACAACAAAAAAAGGTATTTCTGTGAGAAACGGACCTTGGGTTCAGGCTTTAAAAATAACTGTAATGGTCGGGTCGGGTTAAATGCATTCGGAATCAGGCTTCAGTTTAAAGCCCGTGCAGACCTCTAATCAGAGTTAGTGCTGACTGCAGACAAAGTCCTAATTGTTGGTTCTTTAATTAATCTTTGTCTCTAGGATACGTACCAAAAACGTATAAGCTGGCTATGATTAAATCGCTTGTTAAAAAACTTCACTTGATCGTACAGAATTAGTCAATTACAGGCCGATCTTGAATCTGCCTTTTCTGTCAAAGATATTAGAAAAACTAGTATCCTCACAACTGTGTTCCTTTTTAGAAAAAATCTGCGAGGATTTTCAGTCAGGATTTAGACCGCACCATAGTACTGAGACAGCTCTCATTAGAGTTACAAATGATTTACTTTTATCATCCGATCGTGGTTGTATCTCTCTATTAGTGTTACTTGATCTTAGTGCTGCATTTGACACAATTGACCACAACATTCTTTTAAATAGACTAGAAAACTATGTTGGCATTAGTGGAATTGCACTAGCATGGTTTAAATCATACTTATCTGACCGTTATCAGTTAGTAGCAGTAAATGAAGAGATGTCTTATCGATCACAAGTTCAGTATGGCGTACCACAAGGCTCAGTACTAGGGCCGCTGCTGTTCACTCTGTACATGCTACCATTAGGACATATCATTAGGAAACATGGAATTAGCTTTCATTGTTATGCCGATGATACTCGGCTATATATTTCTTCAAAACCTAACGAAACTTACCCATTCACAAAATTAACGGAATGCATAGCTGATTTAAAAAATTGGATGACTAGTAATTTCCTACTACTAAACTCTGAAAAAACAGAGATTCTAATTATTGGACAAAAAACTTCCACACGTAATAACCTAGAATACTGTCTAACACTTGATGGCTGCTCTGTTAAGTCTTCGTCGTCGGTTAGGAACCTGGGTATGCTTTTTGATAGCAATCTTTCATTTGAAAGTCACGTGTCTAGTATCTGTAAAACCGCATTTTTCCATCTTAAAAATATATCTAAATTACGACATATGCTCTCATTAACAAATGCGGAACAATTAGTTCATGCTTTCATGACATTAAGACTAGATTATTGTAATGCTCTACTGGGTGGTTGCCCTGCACGCTTAATAAATAAACTACAGCTGGTCCAAAACGCTGAAGCTCGAGTTCTTACTAGAACCAGGAAATATGACCATATTAGCCCGGTTCTGTCAACACTGCATTGGCTGCCTATTAAACATCGTATAAATTTTAAAATATTGTTGATTACTTACAAAGCACTAAATGGTTTAGCTCCGCAGTACTTGAGCGAGCTCTTAACGCATTATAGTCCTTCACGTCTATTGCGATCTCAAAATTCGGGCCAGTTGATAATACCTAGAATATCAAAATCGACTGCTGGTGGTAGATCCTTTTCCTATTTAGCACCAAAACTTTGGAACAGTCTTCCTACCATTGTCCGGGAAGCAGACACACTCTGTCAGTTCAAAGCTAGACTAAAAACACATCTCTTTGACCTAGCATACACATAATATATTATAGACTTCTATAATTCAATGTTAGGCTGCTTAGATTAGGTCAGCCGGAACTGGGAACACTTCCCTTAAATCCTGATGTACTCGTTACATCATCATAAGAAGAATGGCATCTACGCTAATTTTAGTGTCTTTGTTTATCCCGAGGTTTTCCCGCAGCCTACCGGATCCAGGCCGTATCCAGATCTGACTAGGAGCTTTGCCTGGACCCGATGACAACGCAGTGCTGAAGTGCCAACTAGCCTCTCCCTATGGAGGATCCCTTTCCCACTCTACAGATAAAACGTTGTGATTCCGGTTCGCGTACCCACCCCGAAGTGATAAAATAAAACAAAATTCTGTATCAAATTACAGTTACTATAAATCCGGCCTCTAGTTCATAAACGCCAGAGGAGAACTGGCCCCCGACTGAGCCTGGGTTCTCCCAAGGTTTTTTTTTTCTCCAGTAGGTCACCTGATGGAGTTTTAGGACACCAGTAGGTCACTTGATGGAGTTTTTCGGTTCCTTGCCACTGTTGCCTTTGGCTTGCTCAGTTGGGGATATTCAAAATAATTAACCAAGGATTAATACCATTGATCAGCCCTACCAAACGTGGATGTTTTTTCACTAAGAAACAAACATTGTTATGTTATTTGATTGATATTGTGAAGCTGCTTTGATGCAATTTATATTGTGAAAAGCGCTATATAAATACACTTGACTTGACTTGACTAAGCCGGAACGGGTAACACTTCCCATAAATCCTGATGTACTTCGACAATGCAGTCCTGAAGTGTCACTAGTCTCTCCCCTGTGAAGGCCTCCTTCCCTTTACCTCTGTACAGATAAAACAGTGTGTCTGGATAATTCCGGTTCACATGGCTACGTGGAAGTGATAAATAATTATTTTTAATAATTTTTTAAGCCAGACAAGTAGTTTGTCGAGGGTTGGTTTGTAAAGAAGGACAACACGTCTGCGCACATATATATTAAAACTCAAATACCTATAGACTTAAACACGCCGTCTGCATTTTTGCGGGTTTGGGTTTTTGAGGTTTGAGCATAGATAACCTTTTTTTTTCTTTTTTTTTTAAGGCTTGCACCTTGGAATCTATTTCAGGGTTTGCGTTCTCGAGCCACTAGTCACTGTTTTGTGTGGATGAGTGGCCGGAGCGCGTTAGGTGTTTTCTGTTAGAGCGGTGTCGTGTTAGCCCCTAAGTTAATAACTAAGGATCTTGGCAACAGAAGAAAATCAATCAATCAAAACTAACTTTAGCTGGACAATAACTTTATTCCAGAGCTGCTGTAAAGCCTAAACAATCTCTGTTACTGTAATTTCCTATTATCACTGTAAAGCTGCTGTATTGTTATTGCCCCAGTCTATATTGTTGAAAGCGCTATATAAATGAAGGTGACTTGACTTGACTTATTGAGTGCAGAAAGGTGTCCAACGCAACGTTGCCCACTGTTTTGGCTGAAGTACATCATCCGAGTGTGTAGTGCACTAGAGCGTAGTGTAGTGTACACAAGTGTATGTGTTAATGAACTGAACCGCAGAAATATAATATCTGTCTGACACCCAGGCCGTGTGAAGAGTCTCATCATGACATCTGTGAATGAGCTGTGGGACGGAGGGCTGGTGTTTCCGGTGTTTATACCTCTGTCCATTACCTGGTCATTACTTCAAAGAGCTCACTGTTTCTGCCTTAAATTATTACATTGTTTAAATTAATAAAAATAAATTCTAACTGTGATGTACATTTCTGAAATACCAGATCACTCTAAATTGTAAACTGTAAAGCTGCTTTGTAACAATGTTTATTGTGAAAAGCTCTATACAAATAAATGTGATTGAATTTAATTGAATTGTTCAGGACGAAACAACATAGTCGGAACAATGACAACATTAGCAGACCAGTCCAGCTGGTTTGAATCTTTCAAATTTGTAAGTACCTAATTTGTGTCTGTCTCTTTGTATTTCTGCAGAAGACTGTAGAATAAAGAAGAGTAAAGCAATGTGCTCCACCAATCACCCAGCCAACTGGGTTACGTTTGATGATGAAGCGTCGACCTTCTCCTCACCTCCGAAATCCATGCACTCTCCTCCATCGAGCTCCGGGTCAATACCTCGGCCCAACGGCTTGAAACTTGTTCTTCCATCTTTGGGGAGTGAATCATGGATCTTCAGCTCTGCCATAGAATCTCCTTCACTGGAGTTTGGCCTTAATGGGAGTTCCCAGGTGCCGAGCAATACTCCGATGTGCACTCCAGTGGGACTGACTCCCACAGCGTCGGACTTCTCCCGCTGTCTGACCGGCTTCTCCCAAAGAGACTCAATGGGAATCACTGAAGGCTCTGGTTCCCTCAAAGCATCCCAAGATGAGCCAGGTCATTTCAACCCCTTCTGGGGGGAAGAAGAAGAACATAAACGAGTGTCCTGGACCTCCTCATCAGACTCAGACTCTGGACCCAGTTTACCCCGGTTCTTCATCCGCACCAAGGATGGTGACGAGC
This sequence comes from Meda fulgida, assembly GCA_030578275.1. Lineage (NCBI taxonomy): Eukaryota > Metazoa > Chordata > Actinopteri > Cypriniformes > Leuciscidae > Meda > Meda fulgida. Next base: position 35,014,369 of record CM060628.1, read on the forward strand.
CGACCCAAGACCACCTTCAGTACTCCTACTCCTACATCTGCCATAAACTCGAGCAGCTGAGGACCGAGGAGAAGCAGCTGGTTGGAGATGATGTGAAGGTGGACCGGGAGAGTCGACCCTCAGGCGCTGGGAAAGATAAAGCGATGAAGAGAGGTCTGACCTCCTTCGTCCCACAGGGGTTGTTCCTCAGTCAGAGGAGGCACGGCTGGTCCCTGATGCTGCGGATCCCAGAGAAGAAGAACCGCATGTCGTCGCGTCAGTGGGGTCCGGTGTACCTGCGGCTGTGTCCCGGGGCCCTGCTTCAGCTCTTCTACGAGCAGGGCCTGGAGAAGCCCTTCCGAGAGCTCCAGCTGCACGCCTACACCCGCCTCTCGGCCCTGAAGATGGAGAGATATGGCGAGCCACGCAGGATCGCCACAGTCAAGCTGGAGCACGTGTCCTACACCGAGAGAAAGCGCTACCACCCCAAGCTCGAGGTGACCCACGAACCGGAAGTGGAGGAACTGCTGAAGTTCGGCACCACAGAATACAGAGACTTGGAGGACTTGCTAGCCTCAATAGAAGAAGAGTTAATCCGCCTGCCTGTGCCTCATCTACAGCACAAGCACTATGAGGAGCAGGAGCTGTCGTTGCAGATCTCAGACCGGGTCTGGATGAGGCGAGATCAGGACGGGGCTACTCTCGAGTGCTCAGCCATTACTCAGATCCACTGTTTGGCGTTCCTGAATGGAGCGGTGGAGTGTTTCCTAGCACTGAATGACCTCGGGCTCCTCAGACGAGCTCCTGAACACGGGTCAGATGAGGACGAGGTGTGGATGGAGATCGCAGACTACAGTCTCCATGGCTGTGTGAGAGAGGCAGAGTTTGAGGAGAAGCGTGTGATGAGGTTCAGTCCTCCTAACGGGTGTCGAGTGGAGCTGGCGCGCTTCAGGACAGCCTCCCTATGCTACGAGGATCCGCCGCTCTCCGCTAAAGCCCTGCTGACGGTGCAGGGAGCCTGTGTGCAGCTCCAGGTCTTCCTCAATATTCAGCTGGGTTTCCCTCATCCCACAGGAGGCTCAGAAACGGTGTGTGAGAACGTTGTGGTCCGAGTGCCGTTCCCGGGGGATTGGATGAAGGTGCCGAACAGCATGTCTCTGCTGCGACAGAAATCCCTTAAGGCTCGCATGAACAGAAACACATGTCTGGGCTCGGCTCATGTGGCGGAGTCTCCGTCGGTGATGCACGTGTCCGTCGGAGCCGTCAAATACGAGAATGTGCATCGAGCCCTTGTGTGGAGAATCGACCGGCTCCCGCCCAAGAATATGGGTAAGAAAACAGGACATTACTCCTTCTATTTATGTCAATAGTGGATATAAATGAAATGAAATATACATTATGTACAGTGAGGTGAAATTTTTGAGTCTCCACCTCACCTCAGACATACAGAAGGAGATCTCTGTTCATATAAAAATATTGCACATAAAACTAAACAAATCATGTACTTGTAATTAAGCAACTCATGTATGGCAAATGAGCGATCAAAGTTTGGTTGCCTCAATTCTACCATAAGTTTTGAATTTATACTGGTTTAAGTCGGACTAAACTGGAACTGGGACAGTAAGATTCTCTTAGCTTTCGCACATATCTGACCCATATTGAGGCGGTTGAAGAGCACAGAGCGTCTTTCAGACCTGATTCACCCATGGGGTGAATGTGTGCAATTCAGAGGTTTAGGATTGATCCGGAGAGCTCAAAAAGTAACTTCAATAGCTGAATGTTAATTATAATAAAAAAAACAAAAAATTATGAGCACACATGCCAAAAACGTTGGTTTTAATAAAGTTAGTTTAAATAAATTTACTTGTGAACATAACAGACTTTTCCAGTCAATAGATGTAAATGGGTTTAGTATTGATCACTGTACAATGACTTGAACTGAGACAAACTTGCCCATATTAATAAAACGTATGAAAAAATAGAGCAATATATGCCTTTAAATAGCAGTATGTGACTTTATTGGCACATTAAAAACATCAGAGCATGTTAGGCACAATGTGATAATTTTTCTGAACTGGTTCACTCAAAAACAGTTTTAAAGAATATTTTTTTCTGGATTGATGTAAAAAACAGCTTTTTTGATTTATGCTTACCTTATCATCATTACATACAACAAATATGAAGTCTGTAGGTAAGAACTACAGATACTGCTTGTGCCGATATAACACTGATGGGTATCCAGACTCACTGCTGAATTCACCAAAAACATTCTAGTGAAATCTGCTCGTGATATTTGATATCTCTTAAGATTTCATGAATATTTCGTTTTCTGAGGCAGTTCCTGACACAGTTCTGGTCACCTCAGCTGAGCCTCATGTTCGCTCAGTACTGGAACACGTATTGTTGTGTGATGTGTGTGTCGGTCAGCTGTGGACCAGCCTCAGTCACTGGCGTGTTATGATGTGTGTGTGTGCAGGGCCTGAAGTTAACTTTTTTGACTACCTGCCACAGTGACTTTTTGCACAAAAAGTTTGTTGGAATTGCACAAACATTGTTCTTTAACTTGTAAGAATACACTTTTAAGTGCTGTCAAGTTATTAACCAAATCAATATAAGTAATAATAACTCATACATTTTTTTTAAATCTTTTTATTATATATAGATCATAGATTTTATTATATTATATAAACAAATCACACGCGGCTGTGTTGATTTAGAGACGTAGACAGGTCCTGGCAGCTGTTAGTTACAGCGATTAGGAACCGTAAAGCAGAACTAAATCAATATTATTATTACTGTTAAAGTTACCGGGTACCGGACATTTTCTCACCGGTTACCAACTCCCAACATGCACACGCACACACATCTGTGCAACTGTCATTGTACTGTAGCCTACGTCAGCGTTGCATTATCTCATCCCATCTCATCAACAGTTTAATACTTACACATCCAAACGTAGTCAGAGAAGGGCCTCATCTTCTTTCAGATCGCATGAACGTTCCAAAACAGCAGTCGCATCCTCTCAAACTGCGCTGCTTTCATGGACGTCATTGCCTTGTCCGCAGCGGTCTCCTCCGGAAGTGCAGTCAAAATTCACCTGCATTTGGTGCGTAGTCAGGTGTTAATTTCAGGCCCTGTGTGTGTGTGTGTCAGCTGTGGACCAGCCTCAGTCATTGGCGTGTAATGAGATGTGATGTGTGTGTGTGTGTGTGTGTGTGTCAGCTGTGGACCAGCCTCAGTCACTAGCGTGTAAGCTGGAGTTGCCCTCTGATCAGGAGCTTCCCGAGGGATGGATGCCTTTGGTCAGTGTTGAGTGTGAGGTGGCAGGTGTGGTGGCGTCTCAGACTCGAGTGAGATCACTGGGCATCGAGTGTGACATCCAGCCTCAGAAACACCTGAGCAGCAGAGCCTACTATCACTGCCAGGTAATGTCACAGGGAACACCACTACACTCGCGGCGAACACCACTTCACTCGCGGGGAACACCACTTCACTCGCGGGGAACACCACTGCACTCACAGGGAACACCACTACACTCACGGGGAACACCACTACACTCGTGGGAACACCACTACACTCGCGGCGAACACCACTACACTCGCGGGGAACACCACTACACTCGCGGGGAACACGACTACACTCGTGGGGAACACCAGTACACTCGCGGCGAACACCACTACACTCGCGGCGAACACCACTACACTCGTGGGGAACACCACTACACTCGTGGGGAACACCAGTACACTCGCGGCGAACACCACTACACTCGCGGCGAACACCACTACACTCGCGGCGAACACCACTACACTCTCGGCGAACACCACTACACTCTCGGGGAACACCACTTCACTCGCGGAGAACACCACTACACTCGCGGGGAACACCACTACACTCGCGGGGAACACCACTTCACTCGCGGGGAACACCACTACACTCGCGGGGAACACCACTTCACTCGCGGGGAACACCACTTCACTCACAGAGAACACCACTTCACTCACGGGGAACACCACTTCACTCACGGGGAACACCACTACACTCACGGGGAACATCACTTCACTGGCAGGGAACACCACTTCACTCACGGGGAACACCACTTCACTCACGGGGAACACCACTTCACTCACGGGGAACACCACTTCACTCACGGGGAACACCACTACACTCACGGGGAACATCACTTCACTGGCAGGGAACACCACTTCACTCACAGAGAACACCACTACACTCACGGGGAACACCGGAACACCACTACACTCGCGAAGAACCGCTTCACTCGCGGGGAACACCACCTCGCTGGGAACACCACTACACTTGTGGGGAACACCACTTCACTCACGGAGAACACCACTACACTCGCGGGGAACACCACTTCACTCGCGGGGAACACCACTTCACTCGCGGGGAACACCACTTCACTCACGGGGAACACCACTTCACTCACGGGGAACACCACTTCACTCGTGGCGAACACCACTACACTCTCGGCGAACACCACTTCACTCGCGGGGAACACCACTTCACTCACGGAGAACACCACTACACTCGCGGGGAACACCACTACATTCGCGGGGAACACCACTTCACTCCCGGTGAACACCACTTCACTCGCGGGGAACACCACTTCACTCGCGGAGAACACCACTTCACTCGCGGAGAACACCACTACACTCGCGGGGAACACCACTACACTCGCGGGGAACACCACTTCACTCGCGGGGAACACCACTTCACTCGCGGAGAACACCACTACACTCACGGGGAAAACCACTTCATTCACAGAGAACACCACTACACTCACGGGGAACACCAATACACTCGCGGGGAACACCACTTCACTCACGGGGAACACCACTTCACTCACGGGGAACACCACTACACTCACGGGGAACACCACTACACTCACGGGGAACACCACTACACTCACGGGGAACACCACTTCACTCACGCAGAACACCACTACACTCGCGGGGAACACCACTACACTCGCGGGGAACACCACTTCACTCACAGAGAACACCACTACACTCACGGGGAACACCGGAACACCACTACACTCGCGAAGAACCGCTTCACTCGCGGGGAACACCACTACACTCGTGGGGAACACCACTACACTCGCGGGGAACACCACTACACTCGCGAGGAACACCATTACACTCGCGGGGAACACGACTACACTCGCGGGGAACACGACTACACTCGCGGGGAACACGACTACACTCGCGGGGAACACCACTATACTCACGGGGGAAACCACTACATTCGCGGGGAACACCACTTCACTTGCGGAGAACACCACTACACTCACGGGGAACACCACTACACTCACGGGAAACACTGCTTCACTCGCGGTGAACACCACTACACTCACGGGGAACACCACTACACTCACGGTGAACACCACTACACTCACGGTGAACACCACTACACTCACAGGGAAAACCACTTCACTCGCGGGGAACACCACTACACTCGCGGGGAACACCACTACAGTCGCGTTGAACACCACTACAGTCGCGTTGAACACCACTACACTCGCGTTGAACACCACTACAGTCGCGGTGAACACCACTACACTCACGGGGAAAACCACTTCACTCGCGGGGAACACCACTACACTCGCGGTGAACACCACTACAGTCGCGGTGAACACCACTACACTCGCGGGGAAAACCACTACACTCGCGGTGAACACCACTACACTCACAGGGAAAACCACTTCACTCGCGGGGAACACCACTACACTCGCGGGGAACACCACTACAGTCGCGTTGAACACCACTACAGTCGCGTTGAACACCACTACACTCGCGTTGAACACCACTACAGTCGCGGTGAACACCACTACACTCACGGGGAAAACCACTTCACTCGCGGGGAACACCACTACACTCGCGGTGAACACCACTACAGTCGCGGTGAACACCACTACACTCGCGGGGAAAACCACTACACTCGCGGTGAACACCACTTCACTCACAGGGAACACCACTTCACTCGCGGGGAACACCACTTCACTCGCGGGGAACACCACTACACTCATGGGGAACACCACTACACTCAACGTGAACACCGCTACACTCACAGGGAAAACCACTACACTCACAGGGAAAACCACTTCACTCGCGGGGAACACCACTACTCTCGCGGGGAACACCACTACTCTCGCGGGGAACACCACTGCAGTCGCGGGGAACACCACTGCAGTCGCGGGGAACACCACTGCAGTCGCGGGGAACACCACTACACTCGCGGGGAACACCACTTCACTCGCGGGGAACACCACTTCACTCGCGGGGAACACCACTACACTCGCGGGGAACACCACTACACTCGCGGGGAACACCACTACAGTCGCTGGGAACACCACTACAGTCGCTGGGAACACCACTAACGTCGCTGGGAACACCACTACAGTCGCTGGGAACACCACTACAGTCGCTGGGAACACCACTTAACTCGCGGGGAACACCACTGCAGTCGCGGGGAACACCACTACACTCGCGGGGAACACCACTACACTCGCGGGGAACACCACTACACTCGCGGGGAACACCACTACAGTCGCTGGGAACACCACTACAGTCGCTGGGAACACCACTACAGTCGCTGGGAACACCACTTCACTCGCGGGGAACTTCACTACACTCGCGGGGAACACCACTACAGTCGCGGGGAACACCACTACACTCGCGGGGAACACCACTACACTCGCGGGGAACACCACCACTTCATATGGACACATATTTAGTACTGTTTAAATCAGCGCTTTTTACAAACATATTATGAATCTTTTTTCATCCCCAGGTGGAAATGGAGAAGAAGTTGATTGAGACGGAGTATAAGAAGCGTTCGGGCTGCGCAACACAGTGATGATGAGGAATGGGACATGATGATGATGATGAAGATGTTGAGGAACGGGACTGATTTTACCTGCTCTGATGTTGGTGATGATGATGATGATGTTGGTGGTGATGGTGATGATGATGATGATGATGGTGTTGGTGATGATGATGTTGGTGATGATTGTTACGTGCCCACTAATTAAATTTGAACATGGACATCATAACACATAAAAACCACAAGCATTCGATGACAATACAAAAAATGGTTTATTGTCAGTGGTTTAAATAATTAACAGTTAGATCACAACCGGAGCGTGGTGGTAAAAATTAATAGAAAAACAAAACAGAAAGAAAACCCTGCTCACACCTATCTGCCGGATCAAAACTCTTGCCTGTCTCCCGTCCGAAAATAAAGACAATGTTCTAGTGAGTCTTCCGGGCCCGCTGACTGCTGTTCTAACTAAACCTACATTAAATAACATGAAAACCCAACACCAATACCACCAGCTCAAAATAAAGTTAAAGACTAAGACATAGAGCACACATGGGTTTCACGCCAGGAATGGGCTTAAGGAAAAACATGATCAGTCTGTTGACACTGATCGTGTAGCAACCTCTATAAGGAAGGCATAGTGGAACGAGCACATGAAAGCCTTCTGAGCGGCACCCGCTCTGTCATCGGAAACGAGTCAGAGGTCGAAATGAAAGCGTGGAGCATCAGCACGAGAGACAATGTAACAATGATGATGATGGTGGTGATGGTGATGATGGTGGTGATGGTGATGATGATGATGATGATGTTGCTCATTACACACAGAAGAGAGAATCGACCCTCAGGCTTAGGGATGAAGATTACTCTGACCGCAGAAGAGCTCGGCAAGATTTAGGGTTAGTTTTACTGGCATTTTTTATTAAGAATTCACATCTGGTACCATTAGGTAAACAAATGTTTATTAACCATGAGAAAAAAAAAATATATATATATATATATTTTTTTTATATATATATAATAGTCTTATCCAGCAAGTTATAGTATTACTGCACTTTACAATTCTCACATTTATATATATTTGTGTGTGCGACAAAACAATATGTGACCACAAATGCATACAAATAATATGCATTTGTCTGACAAATGTGTGCAAAGACATACATGTTACTCATAAATAAGAACGCTGAAACTTCCTCATTTGTGTGCCTTCAAGAAACTTTGGCCAAAGTAGTTATGGTACTTTAGTAAAATGTGCTCATGAAAGGCTAAGGGATTTTTTACTACAAAAGTCACTTTAGGGCCTCTGTAGTTTGTTTCCTTAACTGGTTATTACCATATGTCTATGTATTTACTGTTATTTATGTGGTTTAATAAAATTATATTGTCTCAAGAAAAGTGTGGATAATAAAGAGTTTTTGTACTGCTAAATAAAAAGAAAACGAGTGTTCTGCGCTGTCATTTCTTCTCTCAGTTCATCCCTGTTATTTATTAGATATTCAGCCTAATGTTTACCCTTCCCTCCATCATCAGTAACTCCATAATCTCTCATACACACACAGAAACACTCTCACACACACTCTCTCAGACACAGAGACACAGTCACACACAGAGACACAAAAAAGTACGATGGTACTCCAGCATTTTTAAACTTGTGTCATGGTATGAAAATTATTTGGCACCTGAAGTCTGATCTTTTTCTTCTCTCATCTCTCCATATTTTCTCTCTTCTCCTCTCCCTTTCTTCTCATCTCCATCTTCCTCTCTTCTCCTCTTCCTTTCTTCTCATCTCTCCATCTTTCTCTTCTCTTTCTTCTCATCTCTCCATCTTTTCTCTCTTCTCCTCTTCCTTTCTTCTCATCTCCATCTTTTTATCTTCTCTTCCTTTATTCTCATCTCTCAATCTTCCTCTCTTCTCCTCTTCCTTTATTCTCATCTCTCCATCTTCCTCTCTTCTCCTCTTACTTTATTCTCATCTCTCCATCTTCCTCTCTTCTCCTCTTCCTTCTCATCTCTCAATCTTCCTCTCTTCTCCTCTTCCTTTATTCTCATCTCTCCATCTTCCTCTCTTCTCCTCTTCCTTTATTCTCATCTCTCCATCTTCCTCTCTTCTCCTCTTCCTTTATTCTCATCTCTCCATCTTCCTCTCTTGTCCTCTTCCTTTCTTATCATCTTCCACCTTTCTCTCTACTCCTCCTCCTTTCTTCTTTTCTTGTTACAAAGTGTTAAATTGCTTTGAAAGCATGATGTGATCATACGTTTTTATTTATTAAGGAAATAATTGAAAATTTCATTAGACTGAAACTGACGGTTAGAACAAGATTACAAAAATATGTTACGAAACCTCCCAAATAACACGACCGCGATCAGGCAGTGACGTCACTGCGCGTGAAAGACGATCGAGTTTCCCTCATTTCATGTGTTTCAGTATAATCATATTTTCTTCAACTCGTTGCGTGATCATTTAGGATTTATACATCAGTGTCTTACTTATGGTCCATTGTAAATTCATTTAATCAAGAAGTGGGATTCATAAGCTCTTAATTGGCGACCAGTGGTGCTGGAGTGAGTGTGTAATTGTGTGTGTGTTGTGTTCATACTAACCAACGAGTGAAGGCGACATGCTCTCTAACGCCAACATTTTGGTGAGTAAATAACACTTTATTTACTATTTCCTTATTTAAGGCTATGGTATAAAAAATCATTGACAAAACATTGGGGTTGTAATGTTAGTAGATTTGGGGTACTCGGAACTCGGACTCGAAAAATGTTCCCGAGTCCAGCGATTCTGTGAAATATCATGACAGTTGACGCAATTATTGGACAGATCGGGTCAAAACTGCATTGTCACGAAATTCAATCATTCGCATGTATTTTTAAGTCTGGCCTGTTTATACAATCAATTCGATACAAGCTGAGAGTTTCTGTGCGACACACCAGCGCTCACAGAAAGCGCCGATCAGTTAGAGCGCAAATGCTGAATTAATGTCTCTTTCGTGTTTTGTTGTGTTTCTACACTCTTAAAAAACACAGTTATGTCAAAATGCCTGTCTCAGTGAGTGTTTATGTAAATGCTGTCTGTGTCTTAAGTGAAGGTAAACTCAGTCTCTCAGTATATTGGATCTGTGCATTATCTCTTAAAGTGACAGCAGCCTAATAAACCTTGCAGTCTGTCATTCATGATAACCAAACAACAAAAGAGAGAATGACTCAACGCTCTTGACTGAGTAATGTTAATAATAATAATTCATATTTAATGCATACAGTGAAGGTTATGCAGTTTCATTTGTTACATTTATTACTTTATTAAACGTCTGTAGTTTCCATAGTAGCCTATACTATATACAGGTCCTTCTCAAAAAATTAGCATATTGTGATAAAGTTCATTATTTTCCATAATGTAATGATAAAGATTAAACTTTCATATATTTTAGATTCATTGCACACCAACTGAAATATTTCAGGTCTTTTATTGTTTTAATACTGATGATTTTGGCATACAGCTCATGAAAACCCAAAATTCCTGTCTCAAAAAATTAGCATATTTCATCCGACCAATAAAAGAAGTGTTTTTAATACAAAAAAAGCCAACCTTCAAATAATTATGTTCAGTTATGCACTCAATACTTGGTCGGGAATCCTTTTGCAGAAATGACTGCTTCAATGCGGCGTGGCATGGAGGCAATCAGCCTGTGGCACTGCTGAGGTGTTCTGGAGGCCCAGGACGCTTCGAGAGCGGCCTTAAGCTCATCCAGAGTGTTGGGTCTTGCGTCTCTCAACTTTCTCTTCACAATATCCCACAGATTCTCTATGGGGTTCAGGTCAGGAGAGTTGAGCACAGTAATACCATGGTCAGTAAACCATTTACCAGTGGTTTTGGCACTGTGAGCAGGAGCCAGGTCGTGCTGAAAAATGAAATCTTCATCTCCATAAAGCTTTTCAGCAGGTGGAAGCATGAAGTGCTCCAAAATCTCCTGATAGCTAGCTGCATTGACCCTGCCCTTTATAAAACACAGTGGACCAACACCAGCAGCTGACATGGCACCCCAGACCATCACTGACTGTGGGTACTTGACACTGCACGTCAGGCATTTTGGCATTTCCTTCTCCCCAGTCTTCCTCCAGGCTCTGGCACCTTGATTTCCGAATGACATGCAACCACTGAGCAACAGTCCAGTGCTGCTTCTCTGTAGCCCAGGTCAGGCGCTTCTGCCGCTGTTTCTGGTTCAAAAGTGGCTTGACCTGGGGAATGCGGCACCTGTAGCCCATTTCCTGCACACGCCTGTGCACGGTGGCTCTGGATGTTTCTACTCCAGACTCAGTCCACTGCTTCCGCAGGTCCCCCAAGGTCTGGAATCGGTCCTTCTCCACAATCTTCCTCAGGGTCCGGTCACCTCTTCTCGTTGTGCAGCGTTTTTTTTGCCACACCTTTTCCTTCCCACAGACTTCCAACTGAGGTGCCTTGATACAGCACTCTGGGAACAGCCAATTTGTTCAGAAATTTCTTTCTGTGTCTTACCCTCTTGCTTGAGGGTGTCAATGATGGCCTTCTGGACAGCAGTCAGGTCGGAAGTCTTACCCATGATTGCGCTTTTGAGTAATGAAACAGGCTGGGAGTTTTTAAAAGCCTCAGGAATCTTTTGCAGGTGTTTAGAGTTAATTAGTTGATTCAGATGATTAGGTTAATAGCTTGTTTAGAGAACCTTTTCATGATATGCTAATTTTTTGAGACAGGAATTTTGGGTTTTCAAGAGCTGTATGCCAAAATCATCAGTATTAAAACATTAAAATACCTGAAATACTTCAGTTGGTGTGCAATAAATCTAAAATATATGAGTTTAATTTTTATCATTACATTATGGAAAATAATGAACTTTATCACAATATGCTAATTTTTTGAGAAGGACCTGTAGACCTACTCGCCTGGATGCCAGCCGAGCTTAGCCACGCCCACAACATTTGAGGATGGGAAGTTCGGTCTGGACTTGATCCGTTGTGAAGCAAGTATTCCCGAACCAAAGCTGTTCGGACCAATCAAATTGTCAGGGCGTGACGTACAACACAGAAGCGCTGCGCAGTTCCACTACGTGAAATCTCAAGGCCCACAGGGAAGGAAATGAGTAGTTTAATAAAGTTGTTATTTTTGTTTGTTACTCGCGCACAAAAAGTATTCTCGTCGCTTGATAAACTTAAGATTAAGCCACTGTAGTCACTCGGACTATTTTAACGATGTCTTTCATAACTTTTGGGCCGGCCAGTTTCGTGTAAATTACATTTAGCCAAGGCTGCAAAGCCGACTCAGTGTTATAAATATGTTAGACCTATAACTTCTGCCACTAAAGATTGCTTTATCAATAATCTTCCTAATCAGTTTCATCATCTCAGCATCCAGGATAGCTTAGAAGAACTTGATATTGCAACAAACTTTTAACTCTCTCTTTTCCAGCACTTTAGACGCAGTTGCTCTGCTCTGCGCTTAATTTCAACGGCATAATTTTCTATTCCATGTGATAATATTAGATCTAGAGTATGATTACGACAATGAGTGGGTCCTGACACGTGTTGTCTAACTCCAATTGAGTTTACAATGTCTTTAAGTGCCAATCCCAATGCATCTTTTTCATTATCTACATGTATATTAAAATCACCAACAATTAGTACTTTATCGGCAGCCAATACTAATTCTGATAGAAAGTCCGCAAATTCTTTGATAAAATCTTTATGGTGCCCTGGTGGCCTGTATACAGTAGCCTGCAGAATTCTCAAACGTGATTTATCGTTTACACTATATATTTTTACATTAAGCACCAACACTTCAAAAGAAGTATATTTAAAAATAGATTTCTTAGTGGTTTTGAAAATATTACTATAAATTACAGCAACACCTCCCCCTTTGCATTTTAGACGAGGTTCATGTTTATAACAGTAATCTTGTGGGGTTGACTCATTTAAAGTAATGTAATCGTTTGGTTTTAGCCAGGTTTCTATCAAACACAGCACATCTAGATTATAATCTGAAATCATATCAACTATGAGCGATTTTGGAGTAAGGGATCGAATATTCAGCAACCCAAGCTTTATCATTTGCTCATCTGTATTATTTCTGTTTTTATTTGTTGAACATCAATTAAATTTTTTACCTGACGTTTTGGGGATTTCCAAATTCGGGGAACAGACACAGTCTCTATATGATGATATCTAGGTGAAAGAGGCTCTATGTGATGGGATTTATCTGACCTTGGTGACACGAGGCCGCTAGCAGACAGTCGGTTTAGCCAGTCTGTCTGCTTCCTGACCTGAGCCCCAGATTGTCATGTTTGAGCTCTAAGACTATGTGCCATATTACTAGAGAGAAGAGCAGCACCATCCCAGGAGGGATGAATACCATCTCTTTTCAACAGGTTAGGCTTGCCCCAAAAACTTTTCCAATTGTCTATGAATTCTATATTATTCAACGGATACCACTTAGACAACCAACCATTGAGTGAGGCCAATCTGCTAACGATCTCATCACTCCTGCGAACAGGAAGGGGGTCAGAGCAAATTACAGTGCCTGACATCGTACTTGCGAGTTCACACACCTCTTTAATATTAATTTAGGTGATCTCCGACTGGCGGAGTCGAACATCATTAGTGCCGACATGAATAATGATCTTAGAGAATTTACGATTAGCATTAGCCAGCACTTTTACATTTGCTTTGATGTTAGGCGCCCTGGCTCCCGGCAAACGTGATTATGGTGGCTGGTGTCTCTATTTTCACGTTCCGTGTGATCGAATCACCAATTACCAGGACACAATCAACAGAATTCTCAGTGGGTGTTTCACTGAGTGGGGCAAATCGATTTGTTATGGTAATCGGAACGGAAGAGTGGCTTTTTGATCCGCGACTAGAGCGATCTCTCACGGTCACCCATCTGCCCTGCTGCACGGGCCCTACTTCAGCCGGAACCGAATCATGTACAGAGTTCACTATGCTAGGCGCATCCAAAATAGTATCTAAAGCTCTAGTACTATCCTTACTATCCTCAATTAAAGTTTGGATGCGTGTCTCTAGCTCTGAAATCTTCTCCGTCAGCCTGACTGTCTCCTTGCATTTATCACAAATAAATCCTATATTGCCATCGGAGAAGGCTATACTAAACATATGACATGTGACACAGTGACAATAACAAGAATTCTGTAACCCGTCTACTGATTCTTACTTACCTGGGCTTTTATGAACTCAAAGGCGCGGGCTCCCGAGAAAAAAATTAATTATAAATAAATGAGCATGGGTGGCGCGTAAACACTAGCGTGCTGTGCTAACAATAACGGAAGCTAGCGATGTAAGGTTAATCTGAGATGGTGGGTAAACTGTATTTAGTAATATTAACAACTAGAAATGATAGTAAATGATGGTTCAAAACAAAGAAATACGAAGCTAATACGAGGCTTAGAGCTTACAGCCTCGACGCAAACAAACTCACAGCAGGCAGGAAGGCAGACAGAAGCAATCGATTAGCAGAGCAATCGTCTGCAATCCAATCCTCTGTATCTCTCTATTAGTGTTACTCGATCTTAGTGCTGCATTTGACACCATTGACCACAACATTCTTTTAAATAGACTAGAAAACTATGTTGGCATTAGTGGAATTGCACTAGCATGTTTTAAATCATACTTATCAGACCGTTATCAGTTTGTAGCAGTAAATGAAGAGATGTCTTATCGATCACAAGTTCAGTATGGCGTACCACAAGGCTCAGTACTAGGACCGCTGCTGTTCACTCTGTACATGCTACCATTAGGAGTTATCATTAGGAAACATGGCATTCGTTTTCACTGTTATGCCGATGATACTCAGCTTTATATTTCTTCACACCCTGACGAAACTTACCAATTCACAAAATGAACGGAATGCATAGCTGATATAAAAAATTGAATGGCTAGTAATTTCCTAGTACTAAACTCTGAAAAAACTCAAATTCAAATTATTGGACAAAAAACTTCCACACGTAATAACCTAGAATACTGTCTAACACTTGATGGCTGCTCTATTAAGTCTTCGTTGTCGGTTAGGAACCTGGGTGTGTGTGTGTGCTCTTTGATACCAATCTTTCATTTGAAAGTCACGTGTCTAGTATCTGTAAAACCACATTTTTCCATCTTAAAAATATATATAAATGACACCATATGCTCTCATTAACAAATATGGAACAGTTACTTCATGCGTTAATGACACAAGGCCAGGGCCGGAGTGGGACTCATCTTCAGCCCTGGAGTTTCATGCCATAGACCGGCCCACTTTAGTTCCCGACTGACTGTATTAAAATAATGTAATTAAAACCTCAGTATATAAGTCTGCAATAGTGCACTGTTCTGTACAGCCTTGTAGGATAATTCATTGTATTTTTCAAAAATATAATTTTATATTCAGTGCAATAGCCGAACACAGGCGTTTTATAAATACAGAGGTCCCAAAAGTGATCTTGCTAGGGGGCATATTATTTTTCCACTTCTTTGGCAAAAAAAGCCGTATGTATCTGTGTTAAATAGGAATCCATTGTAATAAAGACTACCTGCTCTCCACTCTTATCTCCGTCTCTCGTTCTTCTTCTCTCAGTCTCTTTATCTTTACCTGGAAATCTCCCCTTCCCGAAGCTGAGCTTTGATTGATACTGTCTTCGCAAACTGATTATTTATGTCGGTCGTTTAAAACTTCTATCATAAAACAGCTGCATCTTTTCTCATGAACGCGTCGCGCTGGGATTCGCGCGTGGCTCGCGCTTCTGTGAACAAATCCTGCTTTGATCGGTCATCTCAAACATTTTGCCTTTGCCGAGGAGCGGTTTTTGAGTGTTGATGATTAGGTCAGTTATGGTCGCTATATGGTGGGTAGGCTACGGCCCTGACTCGTAGGTGCTACTATTATCCATGTTTTGTATCTCTTATTTTTTTGTCCGCTCTAACAACTGACTATTTTTGTCGTGGGGCTGCCAGAAAATAGTCATAAAAAATAGTGGGGCTGCGCTGTGACTGCAGCCTATAGGGAAAGCATTCAACCCAGTGCCATGACAACACCAGCCCACCTATTCAATAAAACAGACTCCCGGTGCTCCCGATTAGCCAATCCGGGCCTGCACAAGGCTAGATTACTGTAATGCTCTTCTGGGTGGTTGCCCTGCACGCTTAATAAGTAAACTACAGCTGGTTGAAAACGCAGCAGCTCGAGTTCTTACTAGAACCAGGAAATATGACCATATTAGCCCGGTTGTGTCAACACTGCATTGGCTGCCTATTAAACATCGTATCAATTTTAAAATATTGCTGATCACTTACAAAGCACTAAATGGTTTTGCTCCGCAGTATTAACCTTTTCCTATTTAGCACCAAAACACTGGAACAGTCTTCCTAACATTGTCCGGGAAGCAGTCACACTCTGTCAGTTTAAATTTAGCCTAAATCTAGACATTTCCCATTAATCCTGATGTACTCGTTACATCATAAGAAGGATGGCGTCTACGCTAATATTAGTCTCTCTGTTTATCCAGAGTTTTACCGCAGTCCGCCGGATCCAGATCTGATGAAGGACCTGCGCTTGGACACACACACACACAAACACACACTCACACTCACACACACACACACACTCCAGATCTGATGAAGGACCTGCGCTTGGACACACACACACACTCCAGATCTGTTGAAGGACCAGCGCCTGGACGCGACGGCAACGCAGTCCTTAAGTGTCACAAGTGTCTCTCTGCTACGGAAGTGAATCAATCAAAACTAACTTTATCTGGACAATAACTTTATTCTAGATCTGCTGTAAAGCCTAAGCAACCTCTGTTACTGTAATCTTCTGTTATCACTGTAAAGCGGCTTTGAAACACTCTATATTGTTAAAAGTGCTATATAAATGGAGATTTGACTTGACTTTTACATTATGTGACTTGAAATCAAAAAGGCAAGCAAGATGCAGTAGAGGTTTGCTTTTGTTCCATTTAAAATTTGCATTCACATGTTTTTTATAAGTTAGGGTTTAAAAAAAAGTTTGCCTTGATGAAATCCAGTATTGTTTTGTTGGACTAGATTAGGTTAAAGACTAGATTCTGACTCTATTAAGGAGGACTCTAACTGAATATTATGAGTTAATGTGAAAGTAGAGGATGAGATGTTTGAATGTGATTTATTGTTCAGCCGAAGCTGTATCTGTCCGTCATCGAGGATGTGATGGAGAGTCTCCGAGAGTTATTCTGTGATGAAGGAGTGGATGAAGGAGTTCTGGACACCCTCAGACAGGTCTGTTTCTCACAGCAAACACGAGAAATAGGAGTCACTCGCAGCAAACACGCGAGAAATAGGAGTCACTCGCAGCAAACACGCGAGAAATAAGAGTCACTTATAAGTGTGTGTGTGTGTGTGTGTTTCAGCTCTGGGAGTCGAAGGTCGTTCAGTCTAAAGCTGTGGAGGACTTCAGTAAAGACAACAATCCGTCTAACTTTGTTCTGCAGCTGCCAGCAAACTTCACGCAGACTCTCCATAAACCCAACGGTCGGTCCTAATCGGAAGTCTGTGAAAGTCTTGTTTGTAGAGTTGCAGTGAATGTAGGGTGCGTTTACACTGAACTCAAACACTCGAGCTCGTCCGCTGAGTCTGTGCCGCTTCAGTTTACAATCTTCCCAGCGTTACTCGTCGTAATGGCATTTTCACTTAAATTAGAGAGCTCTACAATTAAATTCCTTCTATTAACAATTCCAGTCGTGGCTCTCTACAATTGTATTCTTACTAGTAAAAACTTGTATTCACTAGATCCAAAACAGAAGTGCTTCACTTCAAAATAAAAGCCCTGTTAGATGGAATTAATTGAATTGTCATTGTGTCAGAATGACAGCTTGGATATGTTTTGCTATTGAAAAATAAGATTTAATCACTACATTAATACACATCTTTATACTGTAGAAAATATTAAAGGGCAAAGAAAACACCAGTAACTTGCTCAACATTTCTGGTATGATAAAGTTGACCAGACAAAATATCACCTTATTTTTGGTGTTTATTATGCACTGTAATGAATGCAGAAGTTGAGCTACATATAGGCTAGTCGTCACTGACAAAATATTTTTAATAGTTTTAAAATGACTTTAATTTATCCACCATCATGTTTAACTACATATATGGAATTTATGTGTGTGTGTTAGAAAAATATATATATATATATAATTCTTTATATTATATTTTTCTTGTAGCTATGTGTGTGTTTGTGTGTGCGTATGTGTGAAAGAGAGAGTGAGAAATAAATCAAAATAATAATATATTATGTATATTAATTAATTTAGTTATAACATATATTACATTATATTATAGATTTCTTGTAGCCTTTTTTTATTCTTATGGATCAAAAAAAAAAAAAAAAGCCCAAATTGTATGTGACATTGACAAAAAAAGCTATATTTTTGGCAGTGTTTTTCCTCAAGGATGAGGCGATTCTTGTGCTGGTTTAGGCCTGTCTAAAATCACCAGTAGGTCCATTGATTCATTCCAATGATTACGTCAAAAAACTAAGTAATCAGAATACACTTTTCAGTAAAAAAAAAAAAAAAAAGAAGTAAAATCAGGATTACAATGGTTTAATTTAAAACTAAATAAATTAGTATTTTGTCATAATACCGCTAAATTAAGCGCTGCTCGATTATAGTCTCGACTCACTCAAATAACACCCGTCTACAGCTATTCTCCTCAGATACTGATGCGTTATTAATTATGATGCTTCCCGCAGGGAAAACGTTTTCATGTCTGGAAATTTCTGTTATTTCAGTTATTTCAGATTTAAAATTCTATAGTTTGTATGATCGCAGTTGTATGTAAGTTTCTGGTGGAAAATTAGCTGGAAAAGTGGAACTCTCAGTGAAATTAAGAAAGATCACGGCCTTGATCAACGCCCATTTTAAAATACACTAATATGTAGATGGTGTAGACTTTTTTATTATTGTGTATAAACTATAAGTATTTTTACTATAAGTATTTATTATTTAATAAATATAAAATACTATACTGTAGTCACTAGGTGTCTCTATAGCCTTTTATATACAGTAAATATACAGGGTTGTTTAATCTTGAGTTGGTGAAACAAGACACGACAACTGTTTGTTTTAATAGTTTTATTAGCTTTTATTTTAAATTCAGTTATTTTCACTAGTAAGAATTCAATTAGAGTTCTGTAATAAAAAATGAATGGAAGTCAATGTAGACATGACTGGTAAAAATTCAATAGTAGAGCTCTGTAATTATGATGGTTACCACTAGTAATAACTGAATTAGAGAGCACTCTAATCCAAATTTTTGTTAGTAATGATTGAATTGTAAAGCTCTCTAATTTAATTCTTACTACTAAAAATGTGATTACGTCGAGTAACGCTGGGAAGATTGTGAACTAAAACGGCTTGCCATTTCGCGTTAAATCAGTTTTTTCAGTGCACAGCCAGTGCAATCAACATACACTGACCTAAAGGATTATTAGGAACACCATACTAATACTGTGTTTGACCCCCTTTCGCCTTCAGAACTGCCTTAATTCTACGTGGCATTGATTCAACAAGGTGCTGAAAGCATTCTTTAGAAATATTGGCCCATATTGATAGGATAGCATTTTCCAGTTGATGGAGATTTGTGGGATGCATCCTTCGTGACATCCAGGGCACGAAGCTCCCGTTCCACCACATCCCAAAGACGCTCTATTGGGTTGAGATCTGGTGACTGTGGGGGCCATTTTAGTTCAAGGAACTCATTGTCATGTTCAAGAAACCAATTTGAAATGATTCGAGCTTTGTGACATGGTGCATTATCCTGCTGGAAGTAGCCATCAGAGGATGGGTACATGGTGGCCTTAAAGGGATGGACATGGTCAGAAACAATGCTCAAGTAGGCCATGGCATTTAAACGATGCCCAATTGGCAATTAAGGGCCTAAAGTGTACCAAGAAAACATCCCCCACACCATTACACCACCAACACCAGCCTGCACAGTGGTAACAAGGCATGATGGATCCATGTTCTCATTCTGTTTACGCCAAATTCTGACTCTACCATCTGAATGTCTCAACAGAACTCGAGACTCATCAGACCAGGCAACATTTTTTCAGTCTTCAACTGTCCAATTTTGGTGAGCTCTTGCAAATTGTAGCCTCTTTTTCCTATTTGTAGTGGAGATGAGTGGTACCCGGTGGGGTCTTCTGCTGTTGTAGCCCATCCGCCTCAAGGTTGTGCGTGTTGTGGCTTCACAAATGCTTTGCTGCATACCTCGGTTGTAACGAGTGGTTATTTCAGTCAAAGTTGCTCTTCTATCAGCTTGAATCAGTCGGCCCATTCTCCTCTGACCTCTAGCATCAAGGCATTTTCACCCACAGGACTGCCGCATACTGGATGATTTTCCCTTTTCACGCCATTCTTTGTAAACCCTAGAAATGGTTGTGCGTGAAAATCCCAGTAACTGAGCAGATTGTGAAATACTCAGACCGGCCCGTCTGGCACCAACAACCATGCCACGCTCAAAATTGCTTAAATCACCTTTCTTTCCCATTCTGACATTCAGTTTGGAGTTCAGGAGATTGTCTTGACCAGGACCACATCCCTAAATGCATTGAAGCAACGGCCATGTGATTGGTTGATCAGATAATTGCATTGAGAAATTGAACAGGTATTCCTAATAATCCTTTAGGTGAGTGTATATACACAAATAATTACAGTTGGAAAGCAAAACGAAAGCATCCAATATGTAAATGAAATGACAGACGCACTAAATCCAGCAGAAACTCATGTTTAATGCTTATGACAAATGTCACTGCCTGGTGTAGCAATGCTCAGATCCTTCGCCAATCCCACAATCCTCCAGCGAGAGTGTTGCTCAGCTCCCAGCAGAAGTGTCTGGAGATGCCCTCTTCACAGCAGTGGAAATGCACAGTGTTTAGTTGATGATGACGGCTGTCCAGCTCTTTGCAGGTGCAATTTGTTTGGTTATTTTTTGTCTGGTTGCTTACTTGCTACACTCATGGCCACGAAATGTTCCTCCAAGCATTATTTTTCTCAGTACCCCATTTTACCCCAAATTTTCAACTCATTTTAATAGTGGCGATCCCATTGCAAACAACTGAAGCAACACCCTGGACTCGGAAAGTGTGTAAAATGATTTCTGTGTGCAGAGCTTTGAGGCGTCAGAGCCGAGGCACGTCGTGATGTGACTTACCGCTTCAGTGTGTTCTCAGTCTCCGATCA
This sequence comes from Meda fulgida, assembly GCA_030578275.1. NCBI lineage: Eukaryota > Metazoa > Chordata > Actinopteri > Cypriniformes > Leuciscidae > Meda > Meda fulgida. The sequence continues at coordinate 35,035,434 of CM060628.1, forward strand.
CGAGCACTGTCACGTCTCGACGCATGCTTTTACTCACACTTGTGTCCACTTCGCTGTTTTCTCTCGTCGTGTGCTTGATGTTTTCCTCTCTTTTCTCAGTTGTCATTCCAGCTGCTCAGAATGTGCAGAACTTCACCTCCAAAACAGTAAGTCAACAAACACTGTCCTCATCGCTTAAAAATGTGTGGCCATTGTCAGGGTACTTGTACATTTCTTTTTCACTCATTTGATTTAAATCCACTTTCACAGCTGTTTAATATAGTAAGGTCGTCTGTGTTCATTTATCAGTATTATAACGTCTTAAATTATCTGTCCAATTATTCAATCTTAATATACATCACATACAATAAGGTTCCCTTTATGAAACTCATGTTAATGTTGATCTTATAAGTTAAAGATCTTTTGAAATTGTGAATGTGAAATGAAATTGTGTTTTCCATGACTTTCAGAATAGCTGTGGTTCTGTTGCCACATTCTCTCTGCCGCCCGGAATAACGTATCCGGTCCAGATTCCAGCTGGCGTCACACTGCAGACGGCCTCAGGTGAGACTCGACTCCACGCTCGACTCCACGCTCGACACCACGCTCGTCTCCACGCTCGACACCACGCTCGACACCACGCTCGACACCACGCTCGACTCCACGCTCGACTCCACGCTCGACTCCAGGCTCGACTCCAGGCTCGACACCGCGCTCGACACCGCGCTCGACACCACGCTCGACACCACGCTCGACACCACGCTCGACACCACGCTCGACTCCACGCTCGACTCCACGCTCGTCTCCACGCTCGACACCACGCTCGTCTCCACGCTCGACACCACGCTCGACACCACGCTCGACACCACGCTCGACTCCACGCTCGACTCCACGCTCGTCTCCACGCTCGACACCACGCTCGTCTCCACGCTCGACACCACGCTCGACACCACGCTCGACACCACGCTCGACTCCACGCTCGACTCCACGCTCGACTCCACGCTCGACTCCACGCTCGACTCCACGCTCGACACCACGCTCGACTCCACGCTCGACTCCACGCTCGACTCCAGGCTCGACTCCAGGCTCGACACCGCGCTCGACACCGCGCTCGACACCGCGCTCGACACCGCGCTCGACTCCACGCTCGACACCACGCTCGACACCACGCTCGACACCACGCTCGACACCACGCTCGACTCCACGCTCGACTCCAGGCTCGACTCCAGGCTCGACACCACGCTCGACACCACGCTCGACACCACGCTCGTCACCACGCTCGACACCACGCTCGTCACCACGCTCGACACCACGCTCGTCACCACGCTCGACACCACGCTCGACACCACGCTCGACACCACGCTCGACACCACGCTCGACACCTTTGAAGATTAAAAGGGTCATGAATAACAATTGGGGCTTTGGGATGAAATGCTCAACAATGACCGCTTCAATACCACACATCATCATCATCATGCACCTGTTCAGAAAGACAAATATGCCAGTTTGTAATGTTTACTTTGTTGTGTCCAGTGTTGACCGACTCAAACAGTGGTGTGTCACATCAAAAATGCGCCCGTGCAGATACGCTGGTTGGGTTTATTATAAGCAAGACAAGATGCTTGCAGTCGCTTTAGACCAGTGTTTCTCAACCGGTAGGTCAGGACCCAAAACTTTTATTTTGAGAGACATGCGTGAAAGCTGTTGACTCGCATTTTCTGTCCTGAAAAAAACGTTTCTGTCCTGTCAAATGTTATTCTGTTTTCTTCAATTGCACTCGCTATTTATTACTTCACTGTATATAAAGAGAAAAATAAATTAAAAGCATGCAACGTCGCAGTTGTGTTGTCAATTAATTCTCTCCTATTCTGTTTTCTCTGGGCTGGTTGGCAGTCCAGTACAGGATTGACTCCTGGTATCGCTCCAACTCTAAACATTCTGTTGTTTTAAAAGTGCTTTATAAATAAACTGAACTGAATTAGTAAGTTTTACCAAAAAGTACTAGTAAATTACATAACTGGTACTTTGTGTATTAGCTGGGAAGGATTTGCATGCAGGAATGATCATCCTATTCATTAAGATCAGTTTCCATATATTTTATTAACAGGTCATGTTAGTGTTGTGTATTTACCTTGGTAACTGTAACTCCTGTAACCTTTATCCAAAACACAACTTTATTTTCACTTTGTGTTTTCTGTGTTTTGGATCACTCTGGAGGCTCATACCAACTTACTAAATTGAATCATTCACTCTTTTGTCAAGTGGCAAATGCAATGACTCAATCGTTCATGAGCAACCTATCGCTATTTTACTATTTTCCCATTAGTAGTGTTTCACATCTTCAGCATAAACCACAAAGATACCAGTGAAAAGATACAGGTAATTGAACATATTTAATTTCAGTCATGTTTATGTAGTGCAAAATAATATTAAACATCCAGTTGTCTGGTGTTGCTTATATTGTATGGCTTTGATGGTTCGACCAGAAAGACAGAGGGCAGGTGAACATTTGCATGGTATTTATTCCGTAAAGTATTAACGGATAGTAGTGAGCTAGAATGATTCTTTTTTAGTTCTATTGAAAAGTTCTTTGGTGTAGGCCCCATCCTTAGTCCGAATCCTGGGGGATGCAGGGATATTCAAATTAATTAACCAAGCATTAATACCATTGATCAGCCCTACCAAACGTGGATGTTTTTTCCACTAAGAAACAAACATTGTTATGTTATTTGATTGATACTGTGAAGCTGCTTTGATGCAATTTATATTGTGAAAAGCGCTATATAAATACACTTGACTTGACTTGCAGATTTGGCTGATCCTTAACCGTCAAGTGTCATTAACTGCAAACAGGAAACAGAGAGTTCAGTGCTTATACACTCCTGGTGTCAAGCAGTGTTTGGCCAGACCTATTAGTATGAATGAATGACATGGAGTTCTTATTGATTTCATACCAATTAAATTATATATGAAACAATCATGACTACGCAGACTTTGCAAAGAGTTTGATATCAAAGAAGTGACGTATTATGCTACAACGTTTAAAAGAACATCATGAAATATACAGGTAATCAAGTTGATTTGTAATTTGTAAATTTATATGACTAAAAGATCATGAAATGTAGCAGATTTTTGTTATTTTTGTTGTCAGTCTAAATGTGTAGCACTGCAGAAAATGCCTAGTGTTAAAAGTTTATCACTGCACATTATCACAGTTACATTAAGCAGGGAAAAGGAGTGGTGAGAATCCAGGTTCAACAACAGTTTATTCAAAACACAAACAAAGCTAATCCAGAATGGAAAACCAGGAACACAACAGCTTACAAAGAGGTGTGAAGATATGCAAGAACAACGACAGACAAAAGTCAACTGAACACAGGGGTATACATTTAAAATTGCTCTAAACTGGCAAATTACAAAGTGTGAAGCGTGGGAAATTATGATAATAGAATAAAAAATATTAAGGTTATTTTCTGTATTCAAAGAAAACTAATGAAATCTAAAAATAGGCAAATATTTCTCATCTTATTAGGTCGAAGCTCTGGCTCTGTGCATGAAGATGTGCAAAAGTCCTGAAGGGTTTAGCTCCAACACACACAGTACCTGTAGTTTTAAAATAAGCTTGAAGGACCTTCAGATTAGCTGGATTGGTTGAATTTAATTAGGGTTGAAGCTACACTCTGCAGGAATGTGGCCCTCCAGCAACTGAGTTTTGCACCCCTGTAACATTTTCTTTATTCCCACGGACAATACCAATTTGAAGAAGACCACTGTCTAAGACTTAGAATCCCTCATTCCAACTCGATGTAAATGAGCTGAAATAATGGCTTAAATAATGTTTAGTTGTTCTTCCCTGTTCCTCTCTTACCTTCAGGACATTTCTACAAAGTCAATGTTCCTGTAATGGTCACGCGAGGAGCTCAGCATGTCCTGACCCGACCCGCTCCGACTCGCATTGAGCAGAATCCCAACCCAGTTTCTCGTCCCATGGCCGTTGCTCGCAGCATCCCTGCCCATCTGTCTGTTCCCTGTCCTCCAGCGCCATCTGGTTGTGTAGCGTCTGAGACCCTGCCGAATCCTCCGCAACCGTTGCACCATCAGCTCTGCCAACAAACCATCAACAAACCCTCCCCATCAGCCTCTGACAGTCAGAGCGAGTTCAACCTCGACGGCATTGAGTTCAGCCCGCAGCCCATCGACATGAGCGCCTCATCGTTCTTTACTCCGCCAGCACAGGGGCCGCGGTCGGATTATCCCCGGGATGTGATGGAGACGGCCTTAAAAGAGCCAGACGGAGCAGCTGATGAATCAACTGCTCTTCCAGACACGAAGGCTGAAACTAATCATGACATTAAGGTAAACTTCAATGCAACATGCAAGACACATATAAATATGAAACCAGTGTTGTTCTAGTCGTTTCTACCTCCAAATAGAGATAGCAGACAAATTAAGAGCCCCAAAACAATATGAAGCTAAGTGTTATCTGACAGGTTGCTGAAATGAAATGTTTTACATGCACTTAAGAAAACAGCAGCTTTTTAATACATTCTCTATTCTTAATAGGAACTTTATTCTTCTGTATGTTGTTGTTTTTTGCTGCCTGCACCTACAACTGGCCAATTTCTTGGCAGTATTAAATGAGTTAATGTTTTCTGAGACTGGATGAATTAACTCCTCTGCGTTAGATATGTCTGACTCATTCAAGCAATTTTAGTTTTTCCTGCAAAGCATGGAGTCGTACAGCACTTCTGTGGAAAAACCCAGTCACGTGTCTTACTTGTCCAAGTATCCTTGCATCAGCTGGCAGCTTTAGTGCACGCAGTGAGGCCAGGTTGAGGGTGTTTGTAGCTTTTAACATGGAGAAAGTTGTTTAATTGTGCAGCAACAACCATGTTAGATGCATTGTCTGTGACTAAAACGGTATTTTTCATGATATTCTATTTGATTGCTACATAGTAAATTCTTAGGTGAAGAGAATTCTCTGCCCCACAGCGAGTCAGGTTTCTACAGCCGTTACTTCCTTGTCCCCAAGAAGGATGGCGGCCTCAGGCCCATTCTAGACCTCAGACATCTGAACTGTGCCCTCAAGAAATGGTTGTTCAAGATGCTAACTTTTAAACGAATCCTCGTGCTAGTACGCCCAGGGTATTGTTTTTTTTTCAGTGGATCTGAAAGATGCATACTTTCATATCCAGATTGCCTCCCATCACAGAGCGTTTGTGATGTTCTCGTTCGAAAGGGTGGCATACCAGTATACATACCATTCGGAACTTGGCCCGGTCGGAGGAAGAATTAATATCTCACAGATCTGTGCTCCTCAGCCATCTGACTCAGACTGAATATAGCCAAGAGCTCACTGTCTCCCAGGCAGAGAATCTCTTTCCTGGGATTTTAGACTCAGCCCAAATGAAGGTGTGGTTAACCCATAAGCGCGTTCAGACGGTTCAGCAGCTCACCTCTTCGTTCAGAGCGGGGGCCTTTTCCCCCTCAGAACTTTTCAGAAGATGCTGGGCCTTATGGCCTCTGCATTGCCAGTTCTGCTGAACATGCAGTACTGGCTGAAACCCCAGGTCCCAGATCACGCATGGCGATCAAGTCGCATCCACGTCAAGGTGGACCACGGCTGTATCAGAGCCCTGGTCCCTTAGAAGGACCCCAATCATTATCAGATTGGTGTAAACATTGGGTTGGTCTGGAGGAGGAAGGTGGTCTTCACAGATGCTTACAACAGAGGTTGGGGAACTATGTGCGAGGACAGACCGACTTTTGGCTCCTGGTAGAGCACGGAAAAGCAGCTGCATATCAACTGCCTTGAAATGATGGCAGTTTTTATGGCCCTCCAAACCTTCCTACCAGACTTAATAGGACACCATGTCCTAGTCTGTTTGGACAACATGGCAGTGGTGTCCTACATAAACCACCAGGGAGGACTCAGAGGACTCCTATTGTGGTCACAATGCAACCTGCGCTATCTGAGGGCAATGCATGTGATGGGCAGATTGAACCGAGACAACGTGTTCCCAGGGAAATGATCCCTCCATCCCCAGATGGTTCAAATGATCTGGAGCATCTTAGGCAAGACAGAGGTCGACCTCTTCACCTCCAAAGCCAAGTCTCTCTGCCCAATATTCTTTACAAAGAGCACAGATTCACTCACCCACGAATGGCCCAGCCTCCGCCTTTATGCCTTTCCCCCGGTTGCGCTACTCCCTCAGGTCATCAAACGAATCAGGGAAGACAGGTGGGCCGTTCCTCTGGTGACCCCTCTCTGGCGGAACCAACCTTGCTTCCCAGAGCTGATCCAGCTGCTCACAGCAGCTCTGTGGCCAATTCTCATGAGGAAAGACCTCCTTAGGCAAGCGTCCTCCATGTATGGGTTCCTTGACGGGAACTTAAGGACCTCCCAGCGGAAGTCCTGAGTACTATATCAGAGGCTAGAGCTCCGTCTACGAAGTTTCTATGCTCTTAAGTGGTCTGTCTTCTCTGACTGGTGCTCAGTCCGGAAACAGGATCCTTTCTCATGCGAAGTATATGGAGCGAATTATGTGCCAAAATTAAACAAACAAATCCAGCATTTTGCAAACAAATTCGATCCGCTTTGCAAAGGAAAAATCGACTCGCAAACAAACTCGATCTGCTTTGCAAAGGAAAAATCAACTCGCAAACAAACAGAAAGCAATTTGCAAAAACAAAGGTCAATTTGAGCGAAAATGCAGTGGAGTAACCAATATTGTGTTTTACAAATATAAATAAATGATCCTTGATAATATTTCACAAATAAATAAAAACCATCCTACAATGTAACCTTTGAACAAATACCAAATCTAGTGCATACAAATGCATATCTGTTTGTTATGACTGTGAGATCTCTCGGCTCGATTTTCTCACAAATGCGTTCAGGCAGATTTTCTCACAAATGCAAATGAGTAACTTCCTCTTTTAAAACAGCAGATGGCGCTAAAATAGGGGATTAATTTAGCGCTAGTCTCCCCGGAGAAGCACTGGTTTGAAACGCGCTTGCCTTTGCCCACAGCTGAGGAAAAAGTGTCTCTATTTTTAATAAATATCTTGAGTTTTTTTCTTTTGCAAAATGTTCATTACAAGGCCACTGGGCCTTTAACATTTTTGAGGACAAAATGCCACATGAAAAAAAAGGTAATTAGATCTGTGATTTTACACAGATATGAGACAAATTATGACAGAAATAGACTTGTTCAGTGTAGACATAATCACTAAATTAGTCATTTCGCATGCATCCAATGAAGAAAAAAATGTTAAAAGCAACATATGATGGCAGAGCTTTCAGCTTAGATTCCCAGAGAGAGTGAACTTCACGCATGAATGTTACTTAAATTGTATTGGCCTATTTTCAATTAAAAATTGTGAAATTAGTAAATTTTATTAGTTTGCCTGATTATTTCTGACCTTTCTGTCTTAAAACAGCTGTCAATCATGAAATGTTTAGCTACGGAACTTGCATCTTATCTCACGCTTTATGACCATTAACAAATTATCTTGATGCTGTGAAATATCCTTGCAGCTCTAAAGTCGAGATAATAATTTCACAACCTTTAGAAAAAACACTGATGAATAATGCATCATCTCACCTGTAGTAGGCTAAGTCACCAAAAACCCTTTATAAAAATAAAATTATAAAAATATTTGTGTACTGTAAATACATGAAGGGAGGTATTGGCACAATTTCACCTGTAGTAAGTCAGTCTTACCAATAGTAACCTTCTACAAGCTTTGGAATTTGAAAATGCCTGTTTTAAATGTTAAAGTACTTTTAAATAATAAATTATAGGCTACGTTTACCGCAGTTGGTGAAATTGCCAGACCCTCCCATGCGCTGTGGAAGCACGTCAAAGCATTCTCAGGTATAAATATGTTACATGCAATTTGTAGGATGGTTTGTATTAATTTGTGAAATATTATCAAGGATCATTTATTTATATTTGTAAAACACAATATTAGTTACTCCACTGTATTTTCGCAAATTGTTTTGTTTGTTTGCGAGTCGAGTTTTCCTTTGCAAAGCAGATCGAGTTTGTTTGCGAGTCGATTTTTCCTTTGCAAAGCAGATCGAGTTTGTTTGCAAAATGCTGGATTTGTTTATTTAATTTTGGCACATAATTCGCTCCATAGAAGTACCCCTGGTACTCTCCTTCCTACAAGAGCTGATGGATGCGGGTCGCAACCCCACCATGAGCAGGAAATGAGCTGCTTTTATTGGCGGCAGGCTCTCCTCGCCATAAGCTCGTACAGATTCCACCGTGCAGCCAATGAGCGCTCAGATCGCCTCTTATGGTTTTGCAGTGGCACTGCGCTGTTGAATGAAAAACTTCAGAATTCTGAGAAACATGAGTTTTCCCCATAGCGTCTAGCCAAAGACGCAATACTCGTTCCAAGTTATCTCAGGGAACCGAGGTTGCATAAGTAACCGAGACCTTCTCATCTCTTGCAGAAGAGCAGTGAAAATGCTGCATCTGTAATGGCATGAGAGGATAATATGAGTCTGTAAATTTCATGCTGATATGTTCTTAATGTTCTGCATTTTTGTATCCTCGCCCACGGATAGTCAGATTGACAGAGGGTTATTAACAACAGTTATTGTAAGAGTGGGTTTATCACTGAAAATTGTATTGTACTTTTTTTACTTTATGTAGCATTATGGTAAAACCGATCACTATGGCAATGGCTTTCCTACCTGTTGTAAATATTTAATCCTGGAGGCAAGTTGAAGTGAACCCAAATTCAACTTTAATTAACAAAACATGATCAAAACATAAAACAAAGGCATGAAACTAGAAACTCAAAAAAAGAACATCGACAAGAAACATTCAATATAGACGAAGACACAGGGCAAACATGAGGGCTTAAATACACAGACTAATTACTAGACAAGGGACACCTGTGAACAATTCAACAATGAACCAAAAACAACATGACACATCAGACAAGGGAACATACGGCAGGATCACATGACTAGAACAAGGGATCACATGACATGCATGAAACGGGAACAAGGAAAGACTGCAAGGTGAGGACAAGCGGTGTCGTGGCGTTCGGCGAAGGAATTAACAAATAAAAAAAGCAATCAACGGGATTTACGTTGAGTTAGAGATGACTAGATCTCGACTAATAAAGAATGTGGTTGATCCAGAGACAAAAGAATGTATAGAGGATTCAGAGGAAGGAGAAGGAGATGGGATGGAGGTAGGTGGGGGAAATCAAAATGTAGAGGAAAGGAGAGCATTCACAATGATAGGAACAAGAAAAAGGAAGAAGAAAAATAAAGAGGGGACAGCAAGTAATTCAGGAGAAAGTGGGGAAGAAGAGTGGATTGAAAGGAGAAGGGAAGAGTTTAAATTAATAGTTAGGTTTAAAGAGGGTCATGGAATGATAGGGGTGAGTCCCATAGCTCTGACGAATGAGTTAAAAAAGTTGATAGGTGAGATAAAAAGTGCAAAGGTATTGCAGGATGGAGCATTGTTGATGATATGTGTTAATGAGGAGCAAAAGGGAAAATAATGAGTTAAGAAGGTGTGTAAACAAGAGGTAGTGAGTTGCAAGCCAGTAGGTGAAAAGACGTGGGTAAGTGGAGTAATTTCGGGAGTTCCGTTAGAGGTATCAGTGGAAGACTTAAAGGAAAATATTGAGGGAGGGAAAGTAGGAGAAGTCAAACAATTGAAAACAAACAAAGACGGAAGTAGAGTGGATAGTTTATCAGTGATGTTACAGTTTGAAGAGGAAATGTTACCTGAGAGGGTTAAAATTGGATATATAAGTTTTCCAGTAAGAGCTTATGAGTGAGGGCGCCACTGAGATGCTATAATTGCCAAAGATATGGACATATCGCAAAAGTGTGCAAAGCAAAAAAGAGATGTGTGAGATGTGGAGGTCAACATGACTATGGGAGATGTGAGGAAAGTGTGGAGGTAAAGTGCTGCAACTGTGGGGGTGCACACAATGTTGCTCATGGGGGCTGTTCAGTAAGAAAGAAAGCAGTATAAGTTCAGAATGAGAAGAATAAAAATAATATGACATATGCTGAAGCAGTGAAAATAGTGGAACGAAATAACAAAGAGAAGATAGAAAGTGACAAATGAGAATGTAAGTAAGATGAGAGATAAAATAAGGGAGGAAGAAGGAACGATCAAGGAAGAAGGTTTAGTGCTAACCAAGAAAAATTTTGCATTTATGGCAGAAGTGATTAATTGTACAGCTCAAACGGATAACAGAACAAAGATTCAAATAATTGTAAAGGCAGCGGAAAGATTTCTAGGTGTAAAAGAACTCACATGGGAGAAGGTTAGAGATGGTCTAACTTTGGAGTCTCAGCAAAGTCAAGAAACATGAGTTGGTCAACAATCTGGATGATATTAATCTTGCAGTGGAATGCAAGGAGCCTGTTAGCAAATGGCTTGGAATTCAAAGGATATGTTAATCAAATGAAAGAGAAACCAGAGGTGATTTGTATACAGGAATCTTGTCTTAAACCTGGACTTGATTTTGTACTGAAAGGATATTCTGCAGTGAGAAGGGATAGAGAAGAAGGTAATGGAGGAGGATGTGTGACTTTTATAGGAATAGATATTTAATACAGAAACGTAGGAATAGGGAAAACAAGTGAGTATGTAGTGGTAGAAGAATGGGATCAAGGGAAGAAGTATGTCATAATAAATGTGTATAATCCATGTAGGAGATTAGGATTAAATGAATTGGAAAAAATTGAAGGACAAGATGATGAAAGAGTTATCTGGTGTGGAGATTTTAATGCACATAATACACTGTGGGGTGGGAAAGTAGTGGATATAAATGGGCAGGTAGTAGAAGAGTTAATAGATATGAAAAATTTAGTTTGTCTCAATGATGGGGGTGGAACTAGGATAAATGTCTCGTCTGGGTTAGAGTCTGCATTAGATTTAACATTGGTATCAGGAGTGTTAGGAGGAATAACGGAATGGGAGATTTTGAAGAATTGCACTATGGGTAGTGATCATTACCCAATAATAATTACGGTTATAGGGAGTGGAAGAAGAGAAGGAGAAAAAGAAGGGAGATACAGGGAGATGGATATATAAAAAGGCTAACTGGGCAGAATTTATGAGAGAAAGTGAGGAGGAATTGAATATGGTGGATAGAACAGAAGGACAAAGCATTGATGCATTAAATGATAGGATCATTACAATAATTAAAGGAGCGGCAGAGAAATGTATTCCAAAAGGTAAAGGAATTAGGAAGTCTAAAATAGTTCCTTGGTGGAATGAAGATTGTAATGAAGCCATAAGAAATAAAAGGAAAGCATTTAGGAAATTGAAGAGAACGCATAATTTTCTAAATTTAGTTAAATACAAAGTGACTCAAGCAGTGGTAAGGAGAGTGGTAAGAAAGACAAAAAGGGAGTATTGGAGAGCATTCTGTAATGAAATGGGGCGTAGTACTCCAGTAGAAAAGATATGGAATATGATTAAGAAAATGAGAGGAATAAGTAAGGAATTTGAATTACCAGTACTCAAAATGTTAGAGGAATTAGCAGTAACAGATGAAGAGAAGGCAAAAATGTTTCGAGATGAGTTTATTAAGGTTAACTCTTCTAGAAACTGGGTTAGGGTTAGGTGAAGAGAGAAAGAAAACAAGAGAAGAGATGTTAAAAAGAAATCTGACAGTGAAAGACAGAAGGGAAGTTTTGGATGGTGTATTAGATGTTCCATTTGGAATGGCAGAATTGAAGAGAGCATTAAAAAGAGTGAAAGAATCTGCAACTGGGCAAGATGGAGTAAGCTATAGTATGATCAAAAATTTAAGTGAAAAAGCATTGAGTGTAATATTGGAGTTTTTAAACAGGATATGGGAGGAAGGAGTGTTACCTAAGAGCTGGAAAGAGGCAATAGTTATTCCCATAAGGAAACCAGGTAAGGATCACAGTATACCAACAAATTATAGACCAATAGCACTAACTTCCCATGTGTGTAAAATAATGAGGAAAATGATTACAGACAGATTAATGTATTATTTGGAAAAAGAGAAGTTATCTATAAATCAGAGTGGATTTAGGGGGGGGGGACGAGGAACAATGGACCCAGTAGTTTGCTTGGAGACAGATATTAGAAAGGCATTGAGTAATAAAGAGATTGTGATAGCTGTATTTTTTGACATTGAAAAGGCTTATGACATGGTGTGGAGAGAAGGGTTGATACTGAAACTGGGAAGTATGGGGGTAGGAGGGAGAATGTATAATTGGATCAAAGAATTTCTGGAAGATCGATCAATTAAGGTAAGAGTAGGAGAGTGCATATCATCAAAAGGTTTGATAGAGAATGGTACTCCTCAGGGGAGTGTCATTAGTCCATTGCTTTTTATAATCATGATAAATGATGTATTTAAGAGGGTGGATAAAAATATTTGCAGATCTTTGTTTGCAGATGATGGAGCTTTATGGTTCAGAGGGGGGAATATAAAGTATGTTGGGAGGAGAATGCAAAATGCGTTGAAAGAAGTGGAGGAATGGTCACTGAAGTGGGGTTTTAAATTCTCAGTGGAAAAAACTCAGGTAATGTTTTTCACAAATAAAAGAATTGACGATGAAATAAAATTAAAATTATATAATATCAATCTTGAACGGGTATCCAAAATAAGGTTTCTTGGAATCTGGTTAGACAGTAGACTCAGGGCATATTGAGAAGATGGAAAATAAGTGTAAAAGAGTGTTGAATATAATGAGATGTGTGTCTGGACAAGACTGGGGGGCAAATAGGCTGGCACTGAAAACTATTTATGAAACGTTAATTAGATCAGTAATCGATTATGGAAGCATAGTATATGGATCAGCAGCAAAAACTCACTTGGACAAACTAGAGCGAATTCAAGCAAAGGCATTAAGGATTTGTTGTGGAGCGTACTCTTCTTCAGCCGTTTCAGCGTTGCAGGTAGAAGTAGGAGATATGCCTCTCAAGTTAAGAAGACAACAGCTAAATGCAGTATACTGGGCAAATCTTATGGGACAGGACAAATCTCATCCTACTTAAAGGGTATTAGAGCAGTGTTGGGAGTATGGGAAAAAGAAGTGTGATAGTTTTGGATGGGTGATTGGTGATTTAGTAAAAGAGTTGGATATTAAAGAGTTAAAAATTACTCCAAGAGCAGTGATACCAGCTGTCCCTTTGTGGATAATGCCACAGCCAGCAGTTGATTTAAAAATGCTAGAAAACAGGCAGAAAGAAGGTCAGAGTGAAAGAGAGGCAATCCAGGTAGGGGAATACCTATGGTTAAATTCTGAACATAAAATACAGGTATTTACAGATGCATCAAAAAATCCAGATAATGAGCATGTAGGGGTAGCGTTTGTTGTTCCAAAATTACAGATATCCAGGAAAATAAGGATATCAAATAGATTATCAGTTTTCTCAGGGGAGTTAATTGCAATAATGATGGCGTTGAGATGGATAAATGAGTCAGGATTAAAGGATGTGGTAGTATGTTCAGACTCTAGCTCTGCTCTTATGTGCATTGAAGCACAAGAGTCAAATACTAGACAGGACGTGGTAGTAGAGATATCACAAGAATTATATATGTTACAGCAGAAAAGAGTGAGGGTAATATTCATGAGGGTACCAGCTCATGTTGGGGTAAAAGGGAATGAGACAGCAGACAAAGTGGCGAAACAAGCATTGCAAGAAAACAGAATAGAAATGGAAATAACATATAGCAGAGATGAAATTAAAGCAATAATTAAAAAACAAATAAAACTAAGATGGCAACAAATGTGGGAAACAGGAAGTAAGGGTAGAAGTATGTATGCAATTCAACCAAAAGTGGGGAAAAAGAGTTACTCAGGTGGAAGCAGAAGGGAGGAAAATATATTGTCAAGACTAAGAATAGGACATACAGGACTTAATAAAACATTAAAATTAATATCCAAACATCCGACAGGACTCTGTGAATGGTGTGGAGAGGATGAAACAGTAGAACATGTTATCATGTATTGTGAAAGATATAAAGAGGATAGAGATACATTATTTGAAGAGATTCAGAGAAAAGAGGAAACTGATATAACGTTGAGAAACATATTAAAACCAGAACAGAAAAAGGATAATAGAGAAGCTTTATTTAAATATTTGGAAAATACAGGATTAATTAACAGGATTTGAAAGTTTATTTTTATTTTTTTTAATTTTTTTTATAGCCAGAGGAGCTGAACACGCAGCGCTGGCTGTAGTATAAAATGTTTTAATATAGTGGGTAAGGATGGGAAATGGGTAGTTGTCTCTGGATCAAGATCATAGTAGGTGGCGGTAATGCACGAAATCGATGCGAATCGCCAATAAAAGGAAGAAGATGATGAAGAAGAAGGAACAAACCCCAAACCGTGACAGTTGTACACAACAGTGTTTTGCTTTGGGCAGAACAGACAGAACGGCAGTGTCTTTTAGTTTTTCCCTTGCGTTCGGCCTAAAACACTGTTCATGGTCATCCAGTTCTATATGACTACAAACAGAGAGGTTTTTCAGATTTTCCGTCACAGAGTTCTCTCCGTATTTATGATTCTTTGTAGCCTTTAGTCGCTGCCTACAATGCACTGGAAACTTGACTGGAAACCAAAAGTAACTCACTTTTACTCTGACTTCTTCCACCCACAAGTCAACACCATTATGACTAAAGGTTTGCTAAGGTTTCCTACTAAATAGGGCTGTCCCGTTTTAGTTGATAAAACGTTAGTTGGTTAAATTTATTAGTCGATTAGTCGCAGAAAAAAAAAAAACTCCACAGAAAGTGGCAAAGTCAGGCAGTCCGTGAGGGACAGATCTTTATTGACGGGTCCTTGTTGTAATTACAATATGTCGGGCAGGAAATTCAAACGTTTCTCCTATCATCCATAGACCTCAAATATGGTAGTAGCAACTTTACTTGTCTGCTCGCTCTGACATTAACCTAGTTAAATGTGCGCTATTATTAGGAGAATATCCAAGTGTTCCTGTGGAGTGTGAAAGCTGAAGTATTTGCGCGTTTACTGCATGACATGGAGGTGCCAGCGCAGTAACTGGCCTTTAACTTAAAGGTGCCCTAGAATGTTTTTTTATTATTTTATAATGTTTTCTGGGTTGCCCTTATAATGTTAGTATGTTTTTTAGATCAAAAATAGTCATAATTTCGAAATAAAAGGCATTTTTCCTAGCCTGATTTTAGCCTCTGATTTGAACGCTCTGTTTGAAGGGGCGTGTCTGCTGTGTGTAACCGGCCACTGCTGTGATTGGCTGCTGTGGGATTCAGTGTAACCGGCCTCTGCTGTGATTGGCTGCTGTGAGATTCAGTGTAACCGGCCTCTGCTGTCAAGTCAAGTCAAGTCAAGTGTATTTATATAGCGCTTTTCACAATATAAATTGCATCAAAGCAGCTTCACAATATCAATCAAATAACATAACAATGTTTGTTTCTTAGTGAAAAAATATCCACGTTTGGTAGGGCTGATCAATGGTATTAATGCTTGGTTAATTATTTTGAATATCCCCAACTGAACAAGCCAAAGGCAACAGTGGCAAGGAACCGAAAAACTCCATCAAGTGACCTACTGGTGTCCTAAAACTCCATCAGGTGACCTAATGGAGAGAAAAAAACCTTGGGAGAACCCAGGCTCAGTCGGGGGCCAGTTCTCCTCTGGCGTTTATGAACTAGAGGCCGGATTTACAGTAACTGTAATTTGATACAGAATTTTGTTTTATTTTATCACTTCGGGGTGGGTACGCGAACCGGAATCAAAACATTTTATCTGTAGAGTGGGAAAGGGATCCTCCATAGGGAGAGGCTAGTTGGCACTTCAGCACTGCGTTGTCATCGGGTCCAGGCAAATCTCCTAGTCAGATCTGGATACGGCCTGGATCCGGTCGGCTGCGGGAAAACCTCGGGATAAACAAAGACACTAAAATTAGCGTAGATGCCATTCTTCTTATGATGATGTAACGAGTACATCAGGATTTAAGGGAAGTGTTCCCAGTTCCGGCTGACCTAATCTATGCAGCCTAACATTGAGTTATAGAAGTCTATAATATATTATGTGTATGCTAGGTCAAAGAGATGTGTTTTTAGTCTAGCTTTGAACTGACAGAGTGTGTCTGCTTCCCGGACAATGGTAGGAAGACTGTTCCAAAGTTTTGGTGCTAAATAGGAAAAGGATCTACCGCCCGCAGTCGATTTTGATATTCTAGGTATTATCAACTGGCCCGAATTTTGAGATCGCAATAGACGTGAAGGACTATAATGCGTTAAGAGCTCGCTCAAGTACTGCGGAGCTAAACCATTTAGTGCTTTGTAAGTAATCAACAATATTTTAAAATTTATACGATGTTTAATAGGTAGCCAATGCAGTGTTGACAGAACCGGGCTAATATGGTCATTAATCTCGTTAATCTCGTAACGAGATTAATGACTCGTAAACTCTCTCGAATACTTTTACTACAGCTATTACACGTTTTTACTATTACAGCTATCGAGATTAACGAATCGTGAGATGTTTTTAAAGTATTTAGATCTATTCCCATCACATAAAATGTTGCCGTGATGAGCATTGAGCAGATGATAGTACTAAGTATACGCAGTTTCTGCACTCTCTATAATGCTTTCACCAATGCAAACACAATGATGTAAGTAAGAGCTTCGTTGTGCAACGTAACGTGTGTCATTGGTTTCATAACGAGTTTGGCAAGTGTCCAGATAAACTCGCGCTGTGGAAAGATTGTTCTTTGATCGCTTTCTGTAAATAATTTATTCACAATTTAAATAAGGTTTTTTTCATCCTACTAAAAGAAACAATGTGAAGTTGATATTTTAGTCACTGGCTTGACTTACTGATGCATTTAGTATTGAATGATTTTGAGAGAAAGATTACCTGTCTGAACTTGAACAATTACACATCAGAGAGTTGCTTGGTAGCTCGAGCCTGGCCAGCTCTGTATCGGCCCAAGTTGAGGAAACAGTCGTCAGTGAAATGTTTGGAAATTTCCAGAGAAAATAAAATTAACCCATTGTTTCTTCAGAGGCTCGGATGAAGGAACTAAAACATACTTTTGTGTTCATTTTTACATCCAAACACTGAGCAACAGCCATGCTTCGTCTGCGCAATTCCGCCTGCCATTGAACATGGGCTGGCATATGCACATTACATATTAATGATCCCGACTGTTGCGTCACAGTCAGTGTTATGTGGAGCTTCGCCTATTTTTCAGGGGTGTTTTTCAAAAACGAGATTTAAGTAAGAAGGAGAAAACCATGGTGTTTGAGACTCACTGTATCTGTATGTCATGTCCATGTACTGAACTCTTGTTATTTAACTATGCCAAAATAAATTCAATTTCACATTCTAGGGCACCTTTAAATACTCTGTCAGTTTTGGTCATACAGATAAGAGTAATACATCATCCCATCTTTACAGTTTTATTTGTTCACTCACAATAACAACAAAACGCTATTGTAAAATAAAGAAAACAAACAGGATGCGCTTTCTGCCGTCTCGGTCTCCCAGCGCGTCACAAAAATGACCCGAAACTCTATAGGCAACTTGCCTCACAGACATGAGAAATATATCTATAGAAAGCTTGAAAGCTTCTACTTTTAAATAACCAATTAAAATAGAAAACTAATACTCTTATTATGTAATCCGTATGAAAGGTGGATTTCTCTGTAAAGGCGCCTCCACTGGCGGGTCAGCTTCGTCACCTTCATCTTTGCAGAAAACACTAAGAAAACACTAGTCCATTAATAAACAATTAAAATGTCTCATTGCTTAAATTTTCTGATACATTCATAATCATTACTTTTGCCAGTGTTCGGGGCAAGATTTATGCTTGAGCACGGAATAGGCATATATTCCACCCCCAGTATATATTCAAGTAATTAATTTAATATAAATATGCGATTAGTTGACTAATGTCTTCAATAAATGAATACTAGTCGACTAGAAAAATCTTTAGTCGAGGGCAGCACTATTAATAAAGCAATGCTTTATTTGCACCCATTTTTAAATTACCTTTATAAAAGCTAAGACTAAAATATAGCAATTGAATATGAATTATATACATTCTAGTTAGGCAAATTAATTTTGTCCCCCAGTCTACTATATGAACCGATGCATGAAACCGTAGACCTTGAACTAAATGTGAATTGTAATGAATGTGGCTCTTCAGTTTAAATATATTAATGAGATTTGAGGGTGGAAGAAAGGAAAGTGTTTGAGATCAGTAACCATTTTCATTTGAGTGAAAACTTTCATCATGTAGCCTTGCAGTTTTAATGAAACCATATAAATGTTTCTGCTCAAAGATTGTCGTTTCAAACACAGAATGTGTTCCGATGCTGTTTCATCAGCTCGAGACGGAGCTCGACTTCATCACACAACTGGATGGAGTCGCTGACAGCAGCTCCGACACTGAGGAAGACGAGGAGGATGAAGATCTGGGGCTCGTTGGAGAGGAGGAGTTTCTGGGAATGATCAATGAGGAGGAGGAGTTGGAAGAGGAAGAGGTACTGAAAGCACTTGCAGAACACCAAAGGTTTCTGTTACGTTATTGTTGTTTTTCTTTCGTCAGAAATATAAACTGTATGCGGGTCGTTCCAGTTTATGGACAAATCATTTCAGTCAAATCTTTAGATTGATTTGATTCTTTTGAAAATGTCTAATGGCATGCACTTCTTCTGCGGCGTCGTTTCCCACGTGATGTGAATATCCGTGCCGTTGGACAGTGTGTTGTGATAGAATCTGAAATAATGTGCAGTGTAGCACCATACTAACAATCTCTCTTCAAAAGCAGATTGTGGAGATATTTTATTTGTTCATGATCTGATATCATGTTCTCGGTGACAGTTGAACTCTTACAGACACAAACACTATAGACCAGTTACTGAACCAAAGAATGAGCCGGTCTAGCTGTCAGAGTTCCCAGAGGATTACAACAGTCTGTCGAGTGCCGATACTACGCTGGTATGAGGAAATATGCCGATTACTAGTAGCCTGTTATTAAATGTTTGCTATGTAACTTTTTTTCAAAAGTAACCAAATTTTAATAGTGAGTGAGTGTGTCGTAAATCCGTCTTCTAAAGTGTGTATTTGCCTTGCTCTGATTCACAAAGGTTAGCCTGTTATAATTGCTTATATTTTAGACCTGTCGAGTGGTTATACTGTAAGCCACTCGGCAGTGTGTGTCATATCTGTACTTAGAAAAGTAGCTTGTGTATAGTGTGTGTGAAGAGCACAGGTTAGTTGTTACGATTGAGACCTTGGATGGACCACGCAAAACTACTAACCCTCGGGAATCACCGGTTAAAAAACAAACAAAAAAACTCGGAACTCTCCAGGAAAACCTGAACTTTTCGGAGAATTCAAAATAATTATGGAAATAATAATAATAATAATAATAATAATAATAATGGAAATCCATAAATTGCTTTTGAATCGAAAGCCTATGAATGATGAATAAAATCAGGTCTCATTATAAGAGAACGAGCAGGAATATTTTCTCACACACTGATTCTGTCAATCTGGAGCTCATGAAAGTCTGACCCAGTTTTAAGAAGAAGAAATGAAGGCTTCTGTTTTCTTCTCATGCGTTCTCTCAGGATCCGCTGAACTCTGGAGATGACGTGAGTGACCAAGATATCCCAGAGATCTTTGACACAGAGAATGTCATCGTTTGCCAGTATGACAAGGTAAAAACTACATAGAAACTATCTGGGGGTGATTTTATTGAATGAGTTGACTATCAACCTTTGTAATAAGCTGGTGTTCGAATGATTCTTTACTGTTATGGGTTCATAGATTGGGTTGCCCAACAGAAAAAAACCTGTAGAATTATGAGTGTTAAATATATCTGAATGTACACTTGCGTTCAGAAGTTTGAGATCAATATGTAATTAAAAAGTAATTCTTAATTTTACACAATCTTGGTATAAACAATAAAAAACAAGACTTTTTATGATATTGCAAATAGGGGTTCACTGAAACAAGTTTTTAATTTACCGATCTGATTCTGATACCCGAATTCTGCACATCGGCCAGTATATATAAATATATTCGTTTTTATTTAAGTTCTATTTCTGCAAAACCAAAGCGGGCTCATATGATTTTATGTGATGTGATTAATATTTTAACAGCAAGTTCATTATATTGATAAACCATTTCTAGATGCAGCGTTGTCAGTTTTGACTGTTTTTGCTAATGGAAATAGTTCCAAAAAGAGCAGAACAGTGAACGACATGCACAGAGTTTCATGTGTTGTTCTTAAATGATTCAGTGTTTTCGGACGAATCGGGAGACTCAAAATGATTCAATGACCTGTTCATAAATTGGTCACTCGCTTTATTAATGAATGAATCATCTGGTTTGAACGAATCGGTTTAATGAATAATTCTGTGGTTCACTTAAGTTTTTCCACCACCTACTGGCAGGTTTATTTTCATATAGCCTAATAGTATTGCTTAATTTTTCCAACATTTCTGTATTAAAAATGTTATATTTAAAACTTTAATCTCATAAAATAATTTATTAAATTATTACAGTGTAAATATATTTAGTTAATTAATAAGATCGATTTTATTAATTCTGATTTCATTGGATCCTATAGTGGATATTGAAATCAAAACTAACTTTAGCTGGACAATAACTTTATTCTAGATCTGCTGTAAAGCCTAAGCAATCTGTTACTGTAATCTCCTGTTATCACTGTGAAGCTGCTTTGAAACACTCTATATTGTTAAAAGTGCTATATAAATTAAGGAGACTTGACTATTATTAATTCATGTAATTAAAATATATATCTAACATGTAATGAGAACGAGACAAGATGAGATTTTTGCACAGTATTTTTAAGAAATCCTCAATGACGAAATTCATGACTTGAAAAATAGTCTGCAGGTGCATTTTGAAATTTGTATGCGCTACTGTTACTTTCACCGTAAAATCTATCATATTTTATCTTTCATGTAATAGCATAGCACATATGTAGAGCTGTTTTAGCAGAGCTCAGTGCTGAGGATTGGGTCCGTGGTTCAAATGTTTTAGACAACAGTGAACTATCACAATTCTCTATTACAATTTTGATTACAGCAAAACTACTAATAAATGTAAATTTAAAAAGTATAATCAAATTACAAATAGCACAAATAAATACAATATAACAAAGAATGGCTGCAAATGAAATAAACCATGTTCCTAGAGTTTTTCAGGTCTAACAGTAGTTTTCAGGTACAGAAATGGATTAAATGGAAAATTATAAATTAAATGGATCTTTATTAAGTTACAACAGGTATTTAGTCAAGAGCCGTGAGAGATTTCTTTGTTCTTTGTTCGATTAGCATTAAAACAGAGCTGCAGGTTTATTAAGGTCCTTGCACACTGAGTCCAAAATCCGTGTCCAAAATTTTCACACGTTAAAAAATAAATACGACCTCATGTTTTGTCAATCACGCTTACACACTGCCTCCGAAACTTTCGTCCGTCATTGCAAATTCGTTTTTCGCATCCGTAGCAAGCGTTTTGAATGGTTGTGACCATTCAATTTTTTTACATTAAAAACAACCCAAACACACCTATATGTAGAATGCATATTATATAATATATATAATAACTATATTAACAAATATTAACTCCATAGCGGATTGTAGTGATCAAGGGCTTCGGACATTCAGCCAGTAGTGGACACTCGTGCAACGTAAGAAATGGCGTTCGGGGCGAGGCTGAGGGAGCGAGGCTGAGGGAGCGAGGCTGAGGGAGCGAGGCTGAGGGAGCGAGGCTGAGGGAGCGAGGCTGAGGGAGCGAGGCTGAGGGAGCGAGGCTGAGGGAGCGAGGCTGAGGGAGCGAGACTGAGGGAGCGAGACTGAGGGAGCGAGGCTGAGGGAGCGAGGCTGAGGGAGCGAGGCTGAGGGAGCGAGACTGAGGGAGCGAGGCTGAGGGAGCGAGGCTGAGGGAGCGAGGCTGAGGGGACTGAGGGAGCGAGGCTGAGGGGACTGAGGGAGCGAGACTGAGGGGACTGAGGGAGCGAGACTGAGGGGACTGAGGGAGCGAGACTGAGGGGACGAGACTGAGAGAACGAGACTGAGGGAGCGAGACTGAGGGAGCGAGACTGAGGGAGCGAGACTGAGGGAGCGAGACTGAGGGAGCGAGACTGAGGGAGCGAGACTGAGGGAGCGAGACTGAGGGGACTGAAGGAGCGAGACTGAGGGAGCGAGACTGAGGGGACTGAAGGAGCGAGACTGAGGGAGCGAGACTGAGGGGACTGAAGGAGCGAGACTGAGGGAGCGAGACTGAGGGGACTGAAGGAGCGAGACTGAGGGAGCGAGACTGAGGGGACTGAGGGAGCGAGACTGAGGGAGCGAGACTGACGGAACTGAGGGAGCGAGACTGACGGAACTGAGGGAGCGAGACTGACGGAACTGAGGGAGCGAGACTGAGGGAGCGAGACTTAGAGAACGAGACTGAGGGAGCGAGACTGAGAGAGCGAGACTGAGGGAGCGAGACTGAGGGAACTGAGGGAGCGAGACTGAGGGAGCGAGACTGAGGGGACTGAGGGAGCGAGACTGAGGGGACTGAGGGAGCGAGACTGAGAGAACGAGACTGAGGGAGCGAGACTGAGAGAACGAGACTGAGGGAGCGAGACTGAGAGAACGAGACTGAGGGAGCGAGACTGAGAGAACGAGACTGAGGGAGCGAGACTGAGAGAACGAGACTGAGGGAGCGAGACTGAGAGAACGAGACTGAGGGAGCGAGACTGAGGGGACTGAGGGAGCGAGACTGAGGGGACTGAGGGAGCGAGACTGAGGGGACTGAGGGAGCGAGACTGAGGGGACTGAGGGAGCGAGACTGAGGGGACGGAGGGAGCGAGACTGACGGAACTGAGGGAGCGAGACTGAGAGAACGAGACTGAGGGAGCGAGAGTGAGGGAGCGAGAGTGAGGGAGCGAGAGTGAGGGAGCGAGAGTGAGGGAGCGAGAGTGAGGGAGCGAGAGTGAGGGAGCGAGAGTGAGGGAGCGAGAGTGAGGGAGCGAGAGTGAGGGAGCGAGAGTGAGGGAGCGAGAGTGAGGGAGCGAGAGTGAGGGAGCGAGAGTGAGGGAGCGGGACTGAGGGAGCGGGACTGAGGGAGCGGGACTGAGGGAGCGGGACTGAGGGAGCGGGACTGAGGGAGCGGGACTGAGGGAGCGAGACAGGGGGGAGCGAGACAGGGGGGAGCGAGACAGGGGGGAGCGAGACAGGGGGGAGCGAGACGGGGGAGCGAGACTGAGGGGAGCGAGACAGGGGGGAGCGAGACAGGGGGGAGCGAGACAGGGGGGAGCGAGACAGGGGGGAGCGAGACTGAGGGGAGCGAGACAGGGGGGAGCGAGACAGGGGGGAGCGAGACTGAGGGAGCGAGACTGAGGGAGCGAGACTGAGGGAGCGAGACTGAGGGAACTGAGGGAGCGAGACTGAGGGAACGGAGGAAGCGAGACTGAGGGGGGAGCGAGACTGAGGGGGGAGCGAGACTGAGGGGGGAGCGAGACTGAGGGGGGAGCGAGACTGAGGGGGGAGCGAGACTGAGGGAGGGAGCGAGACTGAGGGAGGGAGCGAGACTGAGGGAGGGAGCGAGACTGAGGGAGGGAGCGAGACTGAGGGAGGGAGCGAGACTGAGGGAGGGAGCGAGACTGAGGGAGCGAGACTGAGGGAGCGAGACTGAGGGAGCGAGACTGAGGGAGCGAGACTGAGGGAGCGAGACTGAGGGAGCGAGACTGAGGGAGCGAGACTGAGGGAGCGAGACTGAGGGAGCGAGACTGAGGGAGCGAGACTGAGGGAGCGAGACTGAGGGAGCGAGACTGAGGGAGCGAGACTGAGGGAGCGAGACTGAGGGAGCGAGACTGAGGGAGCGAGACTGAGGGAGCGAGACTGAGGGAGCGAGACTGAGGGAACTGAGGGAGCGAGACTGAGGGAGCGAGACTGAGGGAACTGAGGGAGCGAGACTGAGGGAACGAGACTGAGGGAACTGAGGGAGCGAGACTGAGGGAACTGAGGGAGCGAGACTGAGGGAACGAGACTGAGGGAACTGAGGGAGCGAGACTGAGGGAACGAGACTGAGGGAACTGAGGGAGCGAGACTGAGGGAACGAGACTGAGGGAACTGAGGGAGCGAGACTGAGGGAACGAGACTGAGGGAACTGAGGGAGCGAGACTGAGGGAACCAGACTGAAGGAACTGAGTGAGCGAGACAGAGAGCGAGACTGAGGGGACTGAGGGAACGAGACTGAGGGAACTGAGGGAGCGAGACTGAGGGAACGAGACTGAGGGAACTGAGGGAGCGAGACTGAGGGAACCAGACTGAGGGAACTGAGTGAGCGAGACAGAGAGCGAGACTGAGGGAACTGAGGGACCGAACTGAGGGAGAGGGAACTGAGGGAACTGAGGGAGCGAGACTGAGGGAACGAGACTGAGGGAACTGAGGGAGCGAGACTGAGGGAACTGAGGGAGCGAGACTGAGGGAACTGAGGGAGCGAGACTGAGGGAACTGAGGGAGCGAGACTGAGGGAACTGAGGGAGCGAGACTGAGGGAACTGAGGGAGCGAGACTGAGGGAACTGAGGGAGCTAGACTGAGGGAACTGAGGGAGCTAGACTGAGGGAACTGAGGGAGCGAGACTGAGGAGGGAGCGAGACTGAGGAGGGAGCGAGACTGAGGAGGGAGCTAGACTGAGGGAACTGAGGGAGCGAGACTGAGGGAACTGAGGGAGCGAGACTGAGGAGGGAGCGAGACTGAGGAGGGAGCGAGACTGAGGAGGGAGCGAGACTGAGGAGGGAGCGAGACTGAGGAGGGAGCGAGACTGAGGAGGGAGCGAGACTGAGGAGGGAGCGAGACTGAGGAGGGAGCGAGACTGAGGAGGGAGCGAGACTGAGGAGGGAGCGAGACTGAGGAGGGAGCGAGACTGAGGAGGGAGCTAGACTGAGGGAACTGAGGGAGCGAGACTGAGGGAACTGAGGGAGCGAGACTGAGAGACTGAGGGAGCGAGACTGAGAGACTGAGGGAGCTAGACTGAGGGAACTGAGGGAGCGAGACTGAGGGGACTGAGGGAGCGAGACTGACGGAACTGAGGGAGCGAGACTGAGAGAACGAGACTGAGGGAGCGAGAGTGAGGGAGCGAGACTGAGGGAGCGAGAGTGAGGGAGCGAGAGTGAGGGAGCGAGAGTGAGGGAGCGAGACTGAGGGAGCGAGACTGAGGGAGCGAGACTGAGGGAGCGAGACTGAGGGAGCGAGAGTGAGGGAGCGAGACTGAGGGAGCGAGACTGAGAACTGAGGGAGCGAGAGTGAGGGAGCGAGACTGAGGGAGCGAGAGTGAGGGAGCGAGAGTGAGGGAGCGAGACTGAGGGAGCGAGAGTGAGGGAGCGAGACTGAGGGAGCGAGACTGAGGGAGCGAGACTGAGGGAGCGAGAGTGAGGGAGCGAGACTGAGGGAGCGAGACTGAGAACTGAGGGAGCGAGACTGAGGGAGCGAGACTGAGGGAGCGAGACAGGGGGGAGCGAGACAGGGGGGAGCGAGACAGGGGGGAGCGAGACTGAGGGGGGGAGCGAGACTGAGGGGGGAGCGAGACTGAGGGGGGAGCGAGACTGAGGGAGCGAGACTGAGGGAACTGAGGGAGCGAGACTGAGGGAACGGAGGAAGCGAGACTGAGGGGGGAGCGAGACTGAGGGGGGAGCGAGACTGAGGGGGGAGCGAGACTGAGGGGGGAGCGAGACTGAGGGGGGAGCGAGACTGAGGGAGGGAACTGAGGGAGCGAGACTGAGGGAGCGAGACTGAGGGAGCGAGACTGAGGGAGCGAGACTGAGGGAGCGAGACTGAGGGAGCGAGACTGAGGGAGCGAGAGAGAGGGAGCGAGACTGAGGGAGCAAGTGAGACTGAGGGACTGAGGGACTGAGGGAGCGAGAGAGACTGAGGGAGCGAGCGAGACTGAGGGACTGAGGGAGCGAGACTGAGGGACTGAGGGAGCGAGACTGAGGGAGCGAGCGAGACTGAGGGAGCGAGCGAGACTGAGAGACTGAGGGAGCGAGCGAGACTGAGGGAGCGAGCGAGACTGAGGGAGCGAGCGAGACTGAGGGAGCGAGCGAGACTGAGGGAGCGAGCGAGACTGAGGGAGCGAGCGAGACTGAGGGAGCGAGCGAGACTGAGGGAGCGAGAGAGACAGAGGGACTGAGGGAGCGAGCGAGACTGAGGGACTGAGGGAGCGAGACTGAGGGACTGAGGGAGCGAGCGAGACTGAGGGACTGAGGGAGCGAGCGAGACTGAGGGACTGAGGGAGCGAGCGAGACTGAGGGACTGAGGGAGCGAGCGAGACTGAGGGACTGAGGGAGCGAGCGAGACTGAGGGACTGAGGGAGCGAGCGAGACTGAGGGACTGAGGGAGCGAGCGAGACTGAGGGAGCGAGCGAGACTGAGGGACTGAGGGAGCGAGCGAGACTGAGGGACTGAGGGAGCGAGACTGAGGGACTGAGGGAGCGAGACTGAGGGAGCGAGACTGAGGCAGCGAGACTGAGGGAGCGAGACTGAGGGAGCGAGACTGAGGGAGCGAGACTGAGGGAGCGAGACTGAGGCAGCGAGACTGAGGCAGCGAGACTGAGGCAGCGAGACTGAGGGAGCGAGACTGAGGGAGCGAGACTGAGGGAGCGAGACTGAGGGAGCGAGACTGAGGGAGCGAGACTGAGGGAGCGAGACTGAGGGAGCGAGACTGAGGGAGCGAGACTGAGGGAGCGAGACTGAGGGAGCGAGACTGAGGGAGCGAGACTGAGGGAGCGAGACTGAGGGAGCGAGACTAGGGAGCGAGACTAGGGAGCGAGACTGAGGGAGCGAGACTGAGGGAGCGAGACTGAGGGACTGAGGGAGCGAGACTGAGGGACTGAGGGAGCGAGACTGAGGGACTGAGGGAGCGGGATTGAGGGAGCGAGACTGAGGGACTGAGGGAGCGAGACTGAGGGAGCGAGACTGAGGGAGCGAGACTGAGGGAGCGAGACTGAGGGAGCGAGACTGAGGCAGCGAGCGAGACTGAGGGAGCGAGCGAGACTGAGGGAGCGAGCGAGACTGAGGGAGCGAGCGAGACTGAGGCAGCGAGCGAGACTGAGGCAGCGAGCGAGACTGAGGCAGCGAGCGAGACTGAGGCAGCGAGCGAGACTGAGGGAGCGAGCCTGAGGGACTGAGGGAGCGAGCCTGAGGGACTGAGGGAGCGAGACTGAGGGAGCGAGACTGAGGGACTGAGGGATCGAGACTGAGGGACTGAGGGATAGGGACTGAGGGATCGAGACTGAGGGACTGAGGGATCGAGACTGAGGGACTGAGGGATCGAGACTGAGGGAGGGATCGAGACTGAGGGAGGGATCGAGACTGAGGGAGGGATCGAGACTGAGGGAGCGAGCGAGACTGAGGGAGCGAGCGAGACTGAGGGAGCGAGCGAGACTGAGGGAGCGAGCGAGACTGAGGGAGCGAGCGAGACTGAGGGAGCGAGCGAGACTGAGGGAGCGAGCGAGACTGAGGGAGCGAGCGAGACTGAGGGAGCGAGCGAGACTGAGGGAGCGAGACTCAGGGAGCGAGCGAGACTGAGGGAGCGAGACTCAGGGAGCGAGACTGAGGGAGCGAGCGAGACTGAGGGAGCGAGCGAGACTGAGGGAGCGAGCGAGACTGAGGGAGCGAGCGAGACTGAGGGAGCGAGCGAGACTGAGGGAGCGAGCGGGAGCGAGCGAGACTGAGGGAGCGAGCGAGACTGAGGGAGCGAGCGAGACTGAGGGAGCGAGCGAGACTGAGGGAGCGAGCGAGACTGAGGGAGCGAGCGAGACTGAGGGAGCGAGACTGAGGGAGCGAGAGAGAGGGAGCGAGACTGAGGGAGCGAGGGAGCGAGACCGAGGGACTGAGGGAGCGAGACCGAGGGAGGGAGGGAGCGAGACCGAGGGAGGGAGGGAGCGAGCGAGACCGAGGGAGGGAGGGAGCGAGACCGAGGGAGCGAGAGAGACTGAGGGAGCGAGACTGAGGGACTGAGGGAGCGAGAGAGACTGAGGGAGAGAGACTGAGGGACTGAGGGAGCGAGAGAGACTGAGGGAGCGAGAGAGACTGAGGGAGCGAGACTGAGGGACTGAGGGAGCGAGAGAGACTGAGGGAGCGAGACTGAGGGACTGAGGGAGCGAGAGAGACTGAGGGAGCGAGAGAGACTGAGGGAGCGAGAGAGACTGAGGGAGCGAGACTGAGGGACTGAGGGAGCGAGACTGAGGGACTGAGGGAGCGAGACTGAGGGACTGAGGGAGCGAGACTGAGGGACTGAGGGAGCGAGACTGAGGGACTGAGGGAGTGGGATTGAGGGAGCGAGACTGAGGGACTGAGGGAGCGAGACTGAGGGAGCGAGACTGAGGGAGCGAGACTGAGGGAGCGAGACTGAGGCAGCGAGCGAGACTGAGGGAGCGAGCGAGACTAAGGGAGCGAGCGAGACTGAGGGAGCGAGCGAGACTGAGGCAGCGAGCGAGACTGAGGCAGCGAGCGAGACTGAGGCAGCGAGCGAGACTGAGGCAGCGAGCGAGACTGAGGCAGCGAGCGAGACTGAGGCAGCGAGCGAGACTGAGGGAGCGAGCCTGAGGGACTGAGGGAGCGAGCCTGAGGGACTGAGGGAGCGAGCCTGAGGGACTGAGGGAGCGAGACTGAGGGAGCGAGACTGAGGGACTGAGGGATCGAGACTGAGGGACTGAGGGATAGGGACTGAGGGATCGAGACTGAGGGACTGAGGGATCGAGACTGAGGGACTGAGGGATCGAGACTGAGGGAGGGATCGAGACTGAGGGAGGGATCGAGACTGAGGGAGGGATCGAGACTGAGGGAGGGATCGAGACTGAGGGAGGGATCGAGACTGAGGGAGCGAGCGAGACTGAGGGAGCGAGCGAGACTGAGGGAGCGAGCGAGACTGAGGGAGCGAGCGAGACTGAGGGAGCGAGCGAGACTGAGGGAGCGAGCGAGACTGAGGGAGCGAGCGAGACTGAGGGAGCGAGCGAGACTGAGGGAGCGAGCGAGACTGAGGGAGCGAGCGAGACTGAGGGAGCGAGCGAGACTGAGGGAGCGAGACTCAGGGAGCGAGCGAGACTGAGGGAGCGAGACTCAGGGAGCGAGACTGAGGGAGCGAGCGAGACTGAGGGAGCGAGCGAGACTGAGGGAGCGAGACTCAGGGAGCGAGCGAGACTGAGGGAGCGAGACTCAGGGAGCGAGACTGAGGGAGCGAGCGAGACTGAGGGAGCGAGCGAGACTGAGGGAGCGAGCGAGACTGAGGGAGCGAGCGAGACTGAGGGAGCGAGCGAGACTGAGGGAGCGAGCGAGACTGAGGGAGCGAGCGAGGGAGCGAGCGAGACTGAGGGAGCGAGCGAGACTGAGGGAGCGAGCGAGACTGAGGGAGCGAGACTGAGGGAGCGAGAGAGAGGGAGCGAGACTGAGGGAGCGAGGGAGCGAGACCGAGGGACTGAGGGAGCGAGACCGAGGGAGGGAGGGAGCGAGACCGAGGGAGGGAGGGAGCGAGCGAGACCGAGGGAGGGAGGGAGCGAGACCGAGGGAGCGAGAGAGACTGAGGGAGCGAGACTGAGGGACTGAGGGAGCGAGAGAGACTGAGGGAGAGAGACTGGGGGACTGAGGGAGCGAGAGAGACTGAGGGAGCGAGAGAGACTGAGGGAGCGAGACTGAGGGACTGAGGGAGCGAGAGAGACTGAGGGAGCGAGACTGAGGGACTGAGGGAGCGAGAGAGACTGAGGGAGCGAGAGAGACTGAGGGAGCGAGACTGAGGGACTGAGGGAGCGAGACTGAGGGACTGAGGGAGCGAGACTGAGGGACTGAGGGAGCGAGACTGAGGGACTGAGGGAGCGAGACTGAGGGACTGAGGGAGCGAGACTGAGGGACTGAGGGAGCGAGACTGAGGGACTGAGGGAGCGAGACTGAGGGACTGAGGGAGCGAGAGAGACTGAGGGAGCGAGAGAGACTGAGGGAGCGAGAGAGACTGAGGGAGCGAGAGAGACTGAGGGAGCGAGAGAGACTGAGGGAGCGAGACTGAGGGACTGAGGGAGCGAGAGAGACTGAGGGAGCAAGCGAGACTGAAGGAGCGAGACTGAGGGACTGAGGGAGCGAGAGAGACTGAGGGAGCAAGCGAGACTGAAGGAGCGAGACTGAGGGACTGAGGGAGCGAGAGAGACTGAGGGAGCAAGCGAGACTGAAGGAGCGAGACTGAGGGACTGAGGGAGCGAGAGAGACTGAGGGAGCAAGCGAGACCGAGTGAGTGAGGGAGCGAGACCGAGTGAGTGAGGGAGCAAGCGAGACCGAGTGAGTGAGGGAGCGAGACCGAGTGAGTGAGGGAGCGAGACCGAGTGAGCGAGACTGAGGGAGCGTGCTGCAGGTGGCCACTGAAAACTCAAATGTGTGCGTGATGCGTTAGATCAAATGAGGTCTGATCTTGGGCAAAAAAGTCCTTATGACAGACCTAAATCTAGTTTATGATTCTTACCGTGAGTGGAAGACATTTTGTCTGAATCCGTGATGGTTGAGAATATTAATAAATGCTAATACCAATGTGTCGTTTTCATGATGTGAATGAAGTCACCATCGATGACGCTCGTTGTGTTGGACAGACAGATGAAGATCTTCCAGTTCAGTTTAACTGCTCATGTATACAGACTAAATCTACGTTCATTTGTATTTGTATTATGTACATTTGGCACAAATCTCTCATACAAATCCATTTTCAAAGAAATAATATTTAAAATTTCTTTAATTGTTTACTTTTTTGTTTGTTTGTGTTTTATAGATTCACCGTAGCAAAAACCGCTGGAAGTTTTACCTGAAAGATGGTGTGATGTGTTACGGAGGGAAAGACTATGTGTTCTCCAAGGCTGTAGGAGAGGCGGAGTGGTGATGGAGAGAAGTTACTCTTTAACCAGTATTATCCTTATCTTGCATAATAATTACAATTTACACGATCTTTCTTTGTACGAGTTTGTAACATTTGATACTGTATTCTGTGATACAGAAATTAATGTAGGTGCTTATTGAATTAAAAACATGTTTAGATAGATTAAATTTTTTTTTTTGAATAGATCTGACAAGATATATGTAGAGGTTTTCATTAAATATTATTCCCTGTGTTTTATGTTTTTGTTATTTTTGAAATGTGGACTTTTGTTTGTTTGTTTTCTGCGATCTGCTTCTTTTCTTTTCCCAGCTTACGACAGTGATGGACCCGAACACTGTGTTATAAAGATGTTAAAGTCCACATCAGGAAATGTGGTTGATTTACATTGAACTCGGCAGAATTATATCATTTATTTTTTATATTGATTATATTGAATTATACTAATGACTGTACAGAGATTTAATTTCCACATTTATTGTAAGTGTTCTAAATATAATATGGTGTAAGTGTCGAAGCTCGTACAGTGTGAAGCTTCATAGATTGTTTTCATCAATACTCTAACCTTGCATAGCTGTTGCTTTGCTGCTATTGGCCATGTATGTTTTCTCCTTGAAAATAAAATAAAGCTCGGTGAAGCTGAAGCTCAGTTATATGTTTCAGTCTGTGCTTAATTATTTTGTCCTTTTTCATTTAGTGTCTTTTATCTCTTCTTTTATATCTCCCACTGAAGCCCCTCGAAAGCATTCCTGCTCTATAAGGAGAACAAGGACACCATGTTTCTCCTCAGGATCAGCGCTGAGAAATTATCTCAGCTCAACAAATGCCTCATGTACCTGGAGCTGGGAAACTTCAGCTGCAAGAAACAGCATTAAAACTGGGAGAGCTGCAGGGAAAGCACTTCACTAACCCTTACTTCACTAACCCTTACTTCACTAACCCTTACTTCACTAACCCTTACTTCACTAACCCTTACTTCACTAACCCTTACTTTATTAACCCTAACTTCCTAACTTCACTAACCCTTACTTCACTAACCCTAACTTCACTAACCCTAACTTCACTACACGTGGTGCTCAGGTGAGAATCTGCTCTCCTGTCCGAATGAGCTGCTGTTCAACTGTCTTTGTTTCTCAACTAAACAGTTAGTCCGGTTTAGAGCAACTTCATTCTAAGCTGGCCAGAAAACATGTCACACTCTGATTAGTGTGCATTCGTCATGGCAATGTTAAGACAACATTATGCAACATCACAACATTTATCAAGAGTTGAGTAAATGTTTGACTGAGATCTTGCATTGACAATTGCTCTGTAATGTCTCCAGCACATTCCAAAGACTTTCAATGGGGTTAAAGGTCACGACTCTGTGGTGAAAATAATTCCTCATGCTCTCTAAATCACTGTTCACTGTTTGAATCCGATGAATCTTTCCAACAGATGTTAAAGGGTTTGTAAACCTTATACGCCAGGCCACTTATCAAGACGGGCAGCAAAGTAAATACTAGGCTGTTTGTCCATTGGATACATTTCTGTAATGAAACCAATTCATGTCACTGTTTCAAAATGGATCTGTGTGTATGAATGTATGAAAAGATCGGGTACAAAAATGCAACTTTTCAGCAGCTGACTGACGTTAGTTTCAATCATTGAGTTTTGATGGCGCTGAAACGAACACATCCTTCAAGGGCTGTGAAGCCAAAGGCTAATCAGTGCAACTCGTTGTGCGTGTGTGTTTATTAGTCGTTATCATCTCTTTTGGTGTGATTGTAATGTATTCTGAAAATAAACTTTTCTGTTTTCGGGATAGATCATTTGCTGGTTTATTATTTATTACGACACATACATCGTGTTGGGAGCTGACTAGCAATATACTAAAACTAAAAGTAAAGAAGTCCGTATTCAAAGTCAAAGAGCAAACAGCAATTTAATGTTTCAGAAAAGTACCTCAGTTGTCTGCATCTGCTGATGATTACATTATTACTCTGATATAATACTGCATTTCAGGTTTCAAATCATGTTGTTATATTTGTTTAAAAATAAGCATACAAATTTATGAAGAAAGTACCTTTTTTTTCTTCTTATCAGTTTGTCACTTCCACTAGCTGATGATTTGAGTATATAGTGCACTGTGATATATAAGCTATATATGGATTATATATATATATAAGGATATATATGGATTCAATAGATAGTAAAATCATGTTCATACCAGCTAGGAAAAAATGATAAAAGCAATGATTCTCATTTACTGAAGTGGTGTCCAGGAAGTGGCTACAATTATTTTTTTTGTCAATGTAATGTTGCCTTCTGTTTTTTTCCAAAAAGGTGTTTTTTTTAAAGGTCCCCTGACATGCTTCTTTTTGTAGGCTTTGATATAGGCTTTAGTGGTCCCTAGTACTGTATCTAAAATCTCTTTTCCAAAATTCAGCCTTGGTACAGAATTATAGCCACTACAAGCACACCCCACAATAAGCTTTCCTTCAGACGTGCCGTTTTGGTGTCTGTAGCTTTAAATGCTAATGAGGAAAAAAAAGGCGGGGCAAGGTGTAGGGTGGGTGTGGCCTTGACCATCTTGCGGCAACGGTACCATGCATGTTTACA
Organism: Meda fulgida; assembly: GCA_030578275.1. Taxonomy (NCBI): domain Eukaryota; kingdom Metazoa; phylum Chordata; class Actinopteri; order Cypriniformes; family Leuciscidae; genus Meda; species Meda fulgida. The sequence continues at coordinate 35,068,918 of CM060628.1, forward strand.
TTGGATATATTGCAATGGCACGCAGACACACAGTCGTTCAAGCATTTCAGTTTGACCCACAGTCTGATCCGGATGGAGAAGCAACGGATGAAGAAGTTGCAACTCAGGGGCTCCAGCCTGACGTCTCCGAATGGTTAGTTTAAAATAGTATGTGTACAACACTCGCGTTACAGTGTGTGTATTCACACACATACCTGATGCGATCTACCTTTACATTAGCAACAGTAACCCGGCTGTTAGCTCCATAACTACTGTTACAGCCACGTTCTACGTGTAACAAGCTAGGTAACCATAAATAGTAAAGCAACACAAGTATATATCATTAGTTGACTTACTTGTCCGAGGTTTGTAGCTGAGCCAAAGAGAGTTGGTACTGATCCAGACTTTAGTTTCAGACGTTCAGCAAGCCCAGCTCTGAATTGACCCATGTTGTGGAAACAGTCGTCTGTGAAATGTTTGGCGCCACGCAGACATACAACACTTTGGTGTGTTGTGTCAGTGCATTTCCAGAGTAAATTAAATTAATCCATTGATCCTTCTGGGGATTGGATGAAGGAAGTTAAAAAATACTTAGGTGATCATTTGTGCATTCAATTATTGCGCAACTGTTGTGCTTCGCTCGTTCACACACAATGATATTTCTCTAGGACAAACTAAATCGCGCTTTAGTACTAAAGCTCATTTTCTCATGGGCGGGCCAAATTCTCTGGGCGGGCAGAGAAGAGAAATGGGAGGTAACCTTTCCCCCGTATGACGTCATACGGTGGAGATTTAAGATCAGCCCGTCTGAGCTTTCATTTTCTCACAGGCAGAGAAAGATAGCCAAAGCTCGATTTACACCGATTGAAATTTCTAGACACGAGGGGACCAAATACAGACTAGGGGAACTAATATTAATGTTTAAAAATCTCAGAAAGTGAAAATTTCATGTCAGGGGACCTTTAATAAACAGTAATCTCTCCTGGCTACTCTCATCACTCTCGCCTGGTTACTCTCGCCTGGTTACTCTCCTCACTCTCTCCTGGTTACTCTCCTCATTCTCTCCTGGTTACTCTCCTCACTCTCGCCTGGTTACTCTCCTCACTCTCGCCTGGTTACTCTCCTCACTCTCGCCTGGTTACTCTCCTCACTCTCTTCTGGTTACTCTCCTCACTCTCTCCTGGTTACTCTCGCCTGGTTACTCTACTTACTCTCTCCTGGTTACTCTCCTCACTCTCTCAGGCACTCTTGTCAGTGCTGTGTGTGATTTCTAATTCGGATCTTCTGAAGGCCGATCTGCTGTTCCTCTGGCCGATCTGCTGTTCACTGATCGATTGCTCCTGTCTGCCTTCCTGCCTGCTGTGAGTTTGTTTGCGTCGAGGCTGTAAGCTCTACGCCTCGTATTATCTTTGTATTTCTTTCTGTTTTGAACCATCATTTACTATCATTCCTAGTTTTTTATATTACTAAATATAGTTTACCCACCATCTCAGATTAACCTTACATCGCTAGCTTCCGTTATTGTTAGCACAGAACGCGTGTTTACGCGCCACCCGCGCTCATTTATTTATTATTTATTTTCTCTCGCGCGCCCGCGCCTTTGAGTTAATAAAAGCCCAGGTAAGTAAGAATCAGTCAACACAAACGGTGAGTAATGTCTTGTCCTGTTATTGTCACCTGTGTCACATGTCATATGTTTAGTGTAGCCTTCTCCGATGGCAATATAGGATTTATTTGTGATAAATGCAAGGAGACAGTCAGGCTGACGGAGAAGATTTCAGAGCTAGAGACACGCATCCAAACTTTAATTGAGGATAGTAAGGATAGTACTAGAGCTTTAGATACTATTTTGGATGCGCCTAGCATAGTGAACTCTGTACATGATTCGGTTCCGGCTGAAGTAGAGCCCAGGCAGCAGGGCAGATGGGTGACCGTGAGAGATCGCTCTAGTCGCGGATTAAAAAACCACCCTTCCGTTCCGATTACCATAACAAATCGATTTGCCCAACTCAGTGAAACACCCACTGAGAATTCTGTTGATTGTGCCCTGGTAATTGGTGATTCGATCACACGGAACGTGAAAATAGAGACACCAGCCACCATAGTCACATGTTTGCCGGGAGCCAGAGCGCCTGACATCAAAGCAAATTTAAAAGTGCTGGCTAATGCTAATCGTAAATTCTCTAAGATCATTATTCATGTCGGCACTAATGATGTTCGACTCCGCCAGTCGGAGATCACCAAAATTAATATTAAAGAGGTGTGTAAACTCGCAAGTACGATGTCAGGCACTGTAATTTTCTCTGGCCCCCTTCCTGTTCGCAGGAGTGATGAGATAGTTAGCAGATTGGCCTCACTCAATGGTTGGTTGTCTAAGTGGTGTCCGTTGAATAATATAGAATTCATAGACAATTGGAAAAGTTTTTGGGGCAAGCCTGACCTGTTGAAAAGAGATGGTGTTCATCCCTCCTGGGATGGTGCTGCTCTTCTCTCTAGTAATATGGCACATAGTCTTAGAGCTAAAACATGACAATCTGGGGCTCAGGTCAGGAAGCAGACAGACTGGCTAAACCGACCGTCTGCTAGCGGCCTCGCGTCACCAAGGTCAGATAAATCCCATCACATAGAGCCTCTTTCACCTAGATATCATCATATAGAGACTGTGTCTGTTCCCCGAATTTGGAAATCCAAAAAACGTCAGGTAAAAAATTTAATTGATGTTCAACAAATAAAAAACAGATATAATACAGATGAACAAATGATAAAGCTTGGGTTGCTGAATATTCGATCCCTTACTTCAAAATCGCTCGTAGTTAATGATATGATTTCAAGTTATAATCTAGATGTGCTGTGTTTGACAGAAACCTGGCTAAAACCAAACGATTACATTACTTTAAATGAGTCAACCCCACAAGATTACTGTTATAAACATGAACCTCGTCTAAAACGCAAAGGGGGAGGTGTTGCTGTAATTTATAGTAATATTTTCAAAACCACTAAGAAATCTATTTTTAAATATACTTCTTTTGAAGTGTTGGTGCTTAATGTAAAAATATATAGTGTAAACGATAAATCACGTTTGAGATTTCTGCTGGCTACTGTATACAGGCCACCAGGGCACCATAAAGATTTTATCAAAGAATTTGCGGACTTTCTATCAGAATTAGTATTGGCTAACGATAAAGTACTAATTGTTGGTGATTTTAATATACATGTAGATAATGAAAAAGATGCATTGGGATTGGCACTTAAAGACATTGTAAACTCAATTGGAGTTAGACAACACGTGTCAGGACCCACTCATTGTCGTAATCATACTCTAGATCTAATATTATCACATGGAATAGATGTTGATGCCGTTGAAATTCTGCAGCAGAGCGATGACATCTCAGACCATTATCTAGTCTCATGTAAATTACATTTAGCCAAGGCTGCAAAGCCGACTCCGTGTTATAAATATGTTAGATCTATAACTTCTGCCACTAAAGATTGCTTTATCAATAATCTTCCTAATAAGTTTCATCATCTCAGCATCCCGGATAGCTTAGAAGAACTCGATATTGCAACAGAAACTTTTAACTCTCTCTTTTCCAGCACTTTAGACGCAGTTGCTCCGTTGCGCTTAAAGAAGATTAAAGAAAATAGTCCAACGCCGTGGTACAACGAGCACACTCAGGCCCTTAAGAGAGCAGCCAGAAAAATGGAGCGCAACTGGAAGAAAACAAAACTAGAGGTATTTCGGATTTCATGGAAAGAGAGCTCGATTGCTTACAGAGAGGCTTTAAAAGCTGCTAGATCTGCTTATTTTTCAACCCTATTAGAAGAAAATAAACATAATCCTAGGTATTTATTTGAAACAGTGGCTAAACTAACGAAAAAGAAAGCTTTAAGCACAGAAGTTTCCAAGCAACACAGCAGTAATGACTTTATGAACTTCTTCACTTATAAGATTGATAATATCAGGGACAAAATTATAACTATGCAACCGTCTACTACAGTATCGCATCAGGGAGTGCATTGTAGTCTCCCTGAGGAATTTTTTTTTTTCATTTGTTGCTATAGGAGAGGAAGATTTCTGCAAACTCGTTAATTCATCTAAATCGACAACTTGTATGTTAGACCCTATACCGACTAAGCTACTGAAAGAGATGCTTCCAGAGATCATAGATCCTCTTCTTAATATCATTAATTCGTCTTTGTCTCTAGGATATGTACCAAAAACCTTTAAGCTGGCTATGATAAAACCGCTTGTTAAAAAACCGCAACTTGATCCTTCAGAATTAGTCAATTACAGGCCGATCTCAAATCTGCCTTTTCTGTCAAAGATATTAGAAAAAGCAGTATCCTCACAACTGTGTTCCTTTCTTGAAAGAAATGATATCTGCGAGGATTTTCAGTCAGGATTTAGACCGCACCATAGTACTGAGACAGCTCTCATTAGAGTTACAAATGATTTACTTTTATCATCCGATCGTGGTTGTATCTCTCTATTAGTGTTACTTGATCTTAGTGCTGCATTTGACACAATTGACCACAACATTCTTTTAAATAGACTGGAAAACTATGTTGGCATTAGTGGAATTGCACTAGCATGGTTTAAATCATACTTATCTGACCGTTATCAGTTTGTAGCAGTTAATGAAGAGATGTCTTATCGATCACAAGTTCAGTATGGCGTACCACAAGGCTCAGTACTAGGACCGCTGCTGTTCACTCTGTACATGCTACCATTAGGACATATCATTAGGAAACATGGAATTAGCTTTCATTGTTATGCCGATGATACTCAGCTGTATATTTCTTCAAAACCTAACGAAACTTACCAATTCACAAAATTAACTGAATGATTAGCTGATATAAAAAATTGGATGACTAGTAATTTCCTACTACTAAACTCTGAAAAAACAGAGATTCTAATTATTGGACAAAAAACTTCCACACGTAATAACCTAGAATACTGTCTAACCCTTGATGGCTGCTCTGTTAAGTCTTCGTCGTCGGTTAGGAACCTGGGTGTGCTCTTTGATAGCAATCTTTCATTTGAAAGTCATGTGTCTAGTATCTGTAAAACCGCATTTTTCCATCTTAAAAATATATCTAAATTACGACATATGCTCTCATTAACAAATGCGGAACAATTAGTTCATGCTTTCATGACAACAAGACTAGATTATTGTAATGCTCTACTGGGTGGTTGCCCTGCACGCTTAATAAATAAACTACAGCTGGTCCAAAACGCAGCCGCTCGAGTTCTTACTAGAACCAGGAAATATGACCATATTAGCCCGGTTCTGTCAACACTGCATTGGCTGCCTATTAAACATCGTATAAATTTTAAAATATTGTTGATTACTTACAAAGCACTAAATGGTTTAGCTCCACAGTACTTGAGCGAGCTCTTAACGCATTATAGTCCTTCACGTCTATTGCGATCTCAAAATTCTGGCCAGTTGATAATACCTAGAATTTCAAAATCGACTGCGGGCGGTAGATCCTTTTCCTATTTAGCACCAAAACTTTGGAACAGTCTTCCTACCATTGTCCGGGAAGCAGACACACTCTGTCAGTTCAAAGCTAGACTAAAAACACATCTCTTTGACCTAGCATACACATAATATATTATAGACTTCTATAATTCAATGTTAGGCTGCATAGATTAGGTCAGCCGGAACTGGGAACACTTCCCTTACATCCTGATGTACTCGTTACATCATCATAAGAAGAATGGCATCTACGCTAATTTTAGTGTCTTTGTTTATCCCGAGGTTTTCCCGCAGCCTGCCGGATCCAGGCCGTATCCAGATCTGACTAGGAGCTTTGCCTGGACCCGATGACAACGCAGTGCTGAAGTGCCAACTAGCCTCTCCCTATGGAGGATCCCTTTCCCACTCTACAGATAAAATGTTGTGATTCCGGTTCGCGTACCCACCCCGAAGTGATAAAATAAAACAAAATTCTGTATCAAATTACAGTTACTGTAAATCTGGCCTCTAGTTCATAAACGCCAGAGGAGAACTGGCCCCCGACTGAGCCTGGGTTCTCCCAAGGTTTTTTTTTCTCCATTAGGTCACCTGATGGAGTTTTAGGACACCAGTAGGTCACTTGATGGAGTTTTTCGGTTCCTTGCCACTGTTGCCTTTGGCTTGTTCAGTTGGGGATATTCAAAATAATTAGCCAAGCATTAATACCATTGATCAGCCCTACCAAACGTGGATGTTTTTTCACTAAGAAACAAACATTATGTTATTTGATTGATATTGTGAAGCTGCTTTGATGCAATTTATATTGTGAAAAGCGCTATATAAATACACTTGACTTGACTTGACTCTCCTGGTTACTCTCGCCTGGTTACTCTACTTACTCTCTCCTGGTTACTCTCTCCTGGTTACTCTCCTCACTCTCTCCTGGTTACTCTTCTCACTCTCTCCTGGTTACTCTCACCTGGTTACTCTCCTCACTCTTGCCTGGTTACTCTCCTCACTCTCTCCTGGTTACTCTCGCCTGGTTACTCTCCTCACTCTCACCTGGTTACTCTCAACTGGTTAATCTCCTAACTCTCGCTTGGTTACTCTCGCCTGGTTACTCTCCTCACTCTCACCTGGTTACTCTCACCTGGTTACTCTCCTCACTGTCTCCTGGTTACTCCCCTCTCACCTGGTTACTCTCCTCACTCTCTCCTGGTTACTCCCCTCACTCTCTCCTACTTACTCTCCTCTCTCTCCCCTGGTTACTTTCCTCACTCTCGCCTGGTTACTCTCACCTGGTTACTCTCCTAGCTCTCTCCTGGTTACTCCCCTCACTCTCTCCTAGTTACTCTCCTGACTCTCGCCTGGTTACTCTCGCCTGGTTACTCTCCTCACTCTCGCCTGGTTACTCTCCTCACTCTCTCCTGGTTACTCTCCTCACTCTCGCCTGGTTACTCTTGCCTGGTTACTCTCCTCACTCTCGCCTGGTTACTCTCCTCACTCTTGCCTGGTTACTCTCGCCTGGTTACTCTCCTCACTCTTGCCTGTTTACTCTCCTCACTCTGTCCTGGTTACTCTCGCCTGGTTACTCTCCTTACTCTCTCCTGGTTACTCTCCTCACTCTCTCATGGTTACTCTCCTCATTCTCCTAGTTACTCTCCTCACTCTCGCCTGGTTACCCTCCTCACTCTCACCTGGTTACTCTCGCCTGGTTACTCTCCTCACTCTCTTCTGGTTACTCTCCTCACTCTCTCCTGGTTACTCTCGCCTGGTTACTCTCCTTACTCTCTCCTGGTTACTCTCTCCTGGTTACTCTTCTCACTCTCTCCTGGTTACTCTCACCTGGTTACTCTCCTCACTCTTGCCTGGTTACTCTCCTCACTCTCTCCTGGTTACTCTCGCCTGGTTACTCTCCTCACTCTCACCTGGTTACTCTCACCTGGTTAATCTCCTCACTCTCGCTTGGTTACTCTCGCCTGGTTGCTCTCCTCACTCTCACCTGGTTACTCGCCTCACTCTCTCCTGGTTACTCCCCTCACTCTCTCCTGGTTACTCTCACCTGGTTACTCTCCTCACTCTCTCCTGGTTACTCCCCTCACTCTCTCCTACTTACTCTCTTCTCTCTCCCCTGGTTACTCTCCTCACTCTCTCCTGGTTACTCCCCTCACTCTCTCCTGGTTACTCCCCTCACTCTCTCCTGGTTACTCTCTCCTGGTCACTCTCCTCACTCTCTCCTGGTTACTCTCCTCACTCTTGCCTGGTTACTCTCGCCTGGTTACTCTCCTCACTCTTGCCTGGTTACTCTCCTCACTCTCTCCTGGTTACTCTCGCCTGGTTACTCTCCTTACTCTCTCATGGTTACTCTCCTCACTCTCTCATGGTTACTCTCCTCACTCTCTCCTGGTTACTCTCGCCTGGTTACTCACTCTTGCCTGGTTACTCTGCTCACTCTCGCCTGGTTACTCTCCTCACTCTCGCCTGGTTACTCTCGCCTGGTTACTTTCCTCACTCTCTCCTGGTTACTCTCCTCACTCTCTCCTGGTTACTCTCCTCACTCTCGCCTGGTTACTCTTGCCTGATTACTCTCCTCACTCTCTCCTGGTTACTCTCCTCACTCTCGCCTGGTTACTCTCCTCACTCCCTCCTGGTTTCTCTCGCCTGGTTACTCTCCTCACTCTCTCCTGGTTACTCTCCTCACTCTCTCCTGGTTACTCTCCTCACACTCTCCTGGTTACTCTCCTCACACTCTCCTGGTTACTCTCACCTGGTTACTCTCCTCACTCTCTCCTGGTTACTCTCCTCAGTGTCTCCTACTTCCTCTCCTCACTCTCCCCTGGTTACTCTCTCCTGGTTATTCTCCTCACTCTCTCCTGGTTACTCTCACCTGGTTACTCTCCTCACTCACACCTGGTTACTCTCACCTGGTTACTCTCCTCACTCTCTCCTGGTTACTCTCCTCACTCTCCCCTGGTTACTCTCTCCTGGTTACGCTCTCCTGGTTACTCTCCTCACTCTCCCCTGGTTACTCTCTCCTGGTTACGCTCTCCTGGTTACGCTCCTCACTCTCACCTGGTTACTCTCACCTGGTTACTCTCCTCACTCTCTCCTGGTTACTCTCCTCACTCTCCCCTGGTTACTCTCTCCTGGTTACTCTCTCCTGGTTACTCTCTCCTGGTTACTCTCCTCACTCTCTCCTGGTTACTCTCCTCACTTTCTCCTGGTTACTGTCCTGGTTACTCTCTCCTGGTTATTCTCCTCACTCTCTCCTGGTTACTCTCCTCACTCTCTCCTGGTTACTCTCCTCACTCTCTCCTGGTTACTCTCCTCACTCTCTCCTGGTTACTCTCTCCACTCTCTCCTGTTTACTCCCCTGGTTACTCTCACCTGGTTACTCTCCTCACTCTCTCCTGGTTACTCTCTTCACTCTCTCCTGGTTACTCTCTCCTGGTCACTCTCCTCACTCCCTCCTGGTTACTCTCTCCTGGTTACTCTCCTCACACTCTCCTGGTTACTCTCCTCACTCTCTCTCCTCACTCTCTCCTGGTTACTCTCCTCACTCTCTCCTGGTTACTATCCTCACTCTCTCCTGGTTACTCTCTCCTGGTTACTCTCCTCACTCTCTCCTGGTTACTCTCTCCTGTTTACTCTCCTCCCTCTCGCTCCTACTTACTCTCCTCACTCTCTCCTGGTTACTCTCACCTGGTTACTCTCTCCTGGTTACTCTCCTCACTCTCACCTGGTTACTCTCCCCACTCTCCCCTGGTTACTCTCCCCACTCTCCCCTGGTTACTCTCCCCACTCTCACCTGGTTACTCTCACCTGGTTACTCTCCTCACTCTCTCCTGGTTACTCTCCTCACTCTCCCCTGGTTACTCTCCCCTGGTTACTCTCTCCTGGTTACTCTCTCCTGGTTACCCTCCTCACTCTCTCCTGGTTACTATCAGGGTTAGGTTTTGGGGAAATTACAACGACTCCCCCCTGCTTAAACATTTGTTGAAGGAGGTTTGGAATAGGGAGACCGAGGAAGTGCACGGGCCTACGCATGTTTGATTACTACCCGCACCTGTGGGTGACGCTTTTTTGGACGTCTTGTTGGCCCATGTTTTGGCGTGAGGTCTTCTTGGTTTGTAGATTTTTGATCCTGGTTTGTTTCATTTTCTCGAAAATTCGGCGATCCTGTTGTTTCGTGGTAATCTGTTTGTGATCGGGTTTTTTTTATTTTTTATATATATATATATATATATATATATATTGTTAAAAGAATTTTATTTTTTATTTTTTTTATTTATTTTATAACTCGAAAGTGTTCAGTCCGTCTGGGTCAACTACTTTCTCGCCTGTTTGGGTGTTTTGGTTTACTCCCTACTCTTGTCCATTTTTAATTCATTTTTTTGGGTTAAGGTTCAGTTCTGATCAAATGAATTTTGAAAGTGTTAGACTTGTCCGGGCCATCCCCTTCCTTGCTAGTTTGGGCATTTGGTTCATTTATTACTCTCATTCGCCTTTTGGGGTGTGTGTGGATGCACCTGAAAGTATTAGACCTGTCTTGGGACTCTCCACTTCCTTGCTTGTCTGTGGGTTTTTGGTTCCTTCTTAACTGTTTTAGTTTTCTGATTTAGGGGAACTTGAAAGTGTTAGACCTGTCTGGGCCACCCACTTTCTCGCCTGTCTAGGTGTTCAGTTCCTTCCCTACCCTAATCCGTGGAATTTAAGTTCTAGTAAGATGAACCTGAAAGTGTTAGACTTGTCTGGGCCACCCACTTTATCACCTGTCTGGGTGTTCAGTTCATTTCTAATCCTAATCTGTGGAATTTGAGTTCTAGTAAGATGAACTTGAAAGTGTTAGACCTGTGTGGGCCACCCACTTTCTCACCTGTCTGGGTGTACAGTTCCCTCCCTGATCTGTGGAATTTAAGATCTAGTAAGATGAACCTGAAAGTGTTAGGCCTGTCTGGGCCACCCACCTTCTCGCCTGTCTGGGCGTTCGGTTCATTCCCTACTCTCATCTATTATATCTTTTTTGTGTGTGGTCCTGTATTTTAGTTCTAGTTTAATTCTAATTTAAAGGGATATCAAGGTGTTAGGTCTGTCTGGGCCATTCAATATGTCTGGGCGTTCAGTTCATCCCCCACTCCAAATAGTCGGTTTTTAAAGATTAATCTTATTGTGTGGATCCATTATTATCTGAAGTTTTAGTCTGATGAACCTAAAAGTGTTAGACCTGTCTGGGCCATTCACTTTTCCACCTGTCTAGGTGTTCGGTTCATACCCTACTCTCCCTTACTGGTTGGAGAACTAATTTATTGTATGTGTATATTAGGCTCTAGTGAGATGAACCTGAAAGTGTTGGGCCTGTCTGGGCCGCCCACCTTCTCGCCTGTCTGGGCGTTTGGTTCCTACACTACCCTCATATGTCAATTGAAAAACAGTTTTTTTTGGGGATCGGATTTGAGTACTAGCTAAGATGGATCTACCATGTTAGGTTATTCATAATCCTGCCTATCTAATCGTATGGTACATTACTGGGTCGTAATGTTAGGTCCTAGTCCCTCAAAACCGGTGGTGTGAGGGAAATGTTTGAGACATTTCTTCAGTGGTGTACCTCAGGATCATAAAGTGTTTCGGCACCTTCGACAACCAGACACTCTCCTCTGAGGCGGCCCGCTTGGGTTGATCAAATCCCAGCGAATGTCTCATAGCCAATCACTAAACGGGTGTTGCTAGAATCTCAAGGCTGTGGTAGTTGGATTCTGCATAATAGTTTTTTAAGAGTTTCTCGAATTTTCGTTAACCGTAACGTTTTCCTTTTAGGTATCAGTGTGTCAGAGGTGTTGTGATGCCAATGTGCTGTTGTATGGGTGGCCTAAATTGCCATAAAAAACTGGGCACCCATTTAAAACCTGTATGCCCTAGGTCACCTTCCCTGTGTGCAAGCCCGAAGGTACAGGGGGGCTGGATACTTACCACTCCACCAGAAAGACCCTTTGTTGACACCGTTAGGTTACCCAGGTCCCCCGGAAGGAGTCTGCAGACTATTGGTCTCATCTTGGGGTATACTCTGCGTCCAGAGCGAGAGCTCTTTGGGGAGCCCCGGAGGTCAGCCAGGGGCCTTCCACCAAGGAACCCCTCCGAACTCCCTACCCAAGTCAGTTGAACCTCTAACCGGTTCCAGATTTCTCTGTCTGACTTTGGTTTGGGGCCTTCCCCGGCTAAGCCAGAGAGCGGGCCCCCTCAAAAGTCCCCGGCACCCAAGTGACCCTGGATAACCGGGGGCTCCAAGGGAGTCCTTTGCCCAAATCAACCGGATCAAAGGTCCTCGGCCACATGGAACCGCACCCCAATGATCATTGGTTGATTTTTGCCCGGAGTCCCCCGGCCCCCATGGAGAGAGCCAGAAGGACCCTGTCAGAGTCCCCCGGTCCCCGGAAACGGTCACCAACCCGGCAGTGAAGCGATTCCCTCCGCCCTTCCTGCCGTTGGTCGGGTATTCCGCCCAAGAACCAGAGGAACCCTTCGGAGGCACCCCAGTGTATCCGCCGACCCCCAGTCACCCACGGGCCCCGGATTACTCCGGTACCCACCAGCAACCCGGAGGCCGCCAGACGACCACCACGGAAACCCCCAGAGCCTCTCCAGCCCCCCTGATGACCAGTCCCATAACTCGAGGAGAGCCCGAAACTATCGTTAGCCCTCCCTATTCGAAGCCTGGGACCCAGTCCGGAAGCCGAAAGAGGCCCCTGCGGGCATCCCTAGGACCCCCCGTCCACCATATTAAATGGACGTATTTTTAAGAGCCTAGGTCGGGTTCAAGCTGGCGGATGCACCTGTCGATACATCAAGCTTCTACCAGCCTTCCCCCCTAGAGTAAATGCAAGAACCAAACCGACATCATCCTTACCAAGGATGACCGCTGGGAGCATCTACCCTTAAGGACTCCTATCTCCCCCTAGTGGTATATATTCTCCGGTTTAATTGTTACATTAACGGTGATTAAAAACATTTTTTTACATTTATTTTTTTATATCTTTTTGGACTAAATATTCTGGCTTAAGTCCTAACGTCCCTAAAAATATGTTAATAGAGTTTCTAATTAGTCGAAAAGGGGCCAAAACTGGTCTTAATTAGTCTTCCTAGTCTTTAATTGATTCTGATTGGTTCAGGCCCTTTAACTTTGTCTTGTAATTGGTTAATTTGTCTCAATTAAGTGTATTTCCTTGTTCAATTCATTTTAAAACCATTTTTAGAAATGGAATATGTTTAGTTAGACCTCAGTTGTTCTTAATTGGTCTTAATTAATTCGAATTGGATCATGTTAGTGGTTCTGTCTCCTGATTGGTTGGTAGTTTCATAAAGTGTTTTTCTATGTCCTTATCTATTTCAGATTGATTTGGAAGTGGATATTATTCTTATTCCATTGGACCTTGGGTCTTATGTCCCTAATTGATCTTGCTTGATCCTGATTGGTGTCTATCAGTAAATCTGACTCCTGATTGGTTGTTGATTCTTTTTAGTGTGTTTTAGTTTATTTTTAAACTAGTTAGGAGAGGATTGTGGTTTGAGTTAATCCTAAAACAGGTTTGGGTTGGTCTTGAATAGTCCCAATTGATTGGATTGGTTATTATCCCTAATTCTGTCCTCTGATTGGTTGCTGAGCATTGGAGTATATTCTTGTGCGATTTTAGACCTTTTTGGTGGTTTTCCTTGGTTTGAGTGTGCTATTATTTTGGTGGTATTTGATTTCGATGGTTTTCTTATGATTTTTTTGGTTTCTGAGTGGGGTGGGTTAAATCGGCTAGGGTTAGGATAGTGAGGGGAATAAGGCCTAGGGTTGTAGTGGCGGGTGCTAGGGTAAAGTTGGTGTAGCCAATGGGTAGGTTTAGGATCCGAGTGGGTATAGCCATAGAGATTATCTATGGGTAAATTCAGATCTTGGGTATAGCCACAGGGTTTATCAATGGGTAGGTTTAGGTCTTGGGTATAGCCACTGGGTTTACCAATGGGTAGGTTTAGGACCCAAGTGGGTTAGGGTTGGGTTAGGTTTTGAGTATATTACAACGGTTCCCCCCTAACTGAAACTAAGGCTTCAAGAAGGTTTGGAATAGGGACCGAGGAGATGCACGGGCCTACGTCTGTTAGATCTTACCCATACCTGTGAGTGGTACTCCGGTCCGGGAGCCCCTTAAATCTTTATGGATTTTTGTTAGACCTAGTTCTATCCGTCGTATTGGATTTTGGAGTGAGACCTTACTCCCTCAAAGTTTTTTTTGTGAGAGAAATATTCGAGACATTTCGTCAGTGGTGTACCTTAGGATCCTCAAGTGTTTCGGCCTTTCAACAACCAGACACTCTCCCCTGAGGCGGCCCGCCAGGGTGATCAATCCCTGGCTAATGTCTCATAGCCAATCACTAAACGAGTGTTGCAAGAATCTCAAGGCAATTGTAGTTGGATTCTGCATTATGATTTGAGGATTTCTTTGAATTGTCGCCCAACGTTCCGGTTCTCTCGATTAAAAGGACTTTGGATTGTCGTTTAACGCTCTGATTCTCCTATCTTTGAATAGTCGTTTAACGCCCCGGTTCTAAATATCTCGATTAAAAGGATTTTGGATGTGGTCTAACGCTCTGGTTCTCCTATCTAAACAACTCTTTTGGTATCAGTGTGTCAGAGGTGTTGTAGTACCAATGTGCTGTTGTGTGGGTGGCCTAAATTGCCATAAAAGAATGGGTTAGGGTTAGAGTTAGGGTTAGGGTTAGAGTTAGGGTTAGAGTTAGTTAGGGTTAGAGTTAGAGTTAGGGTGGGTTAGGTTAGGGTTAGGTTTTAGGGGAAATTACAACGACTCCCCCCTTGCTTAAACATCGTTTAAGAAGGTTTGGAATAGGGAGACCGAGGAGATGCACTGGCCTACGTCTGTTAGATATTCACCCGTACCTGTGATTGGACTCCGGTCTGGGAGTCCCAAAAATCTGTGTGGATTTTTAGACCTAGTTCTATCTTTCTTCTCTTTCAACTCCTGTTTACATATTTAGGTTTCCAAGTAAAAATTTCTGCTCCCTCAAAGAAGTTGTGAGGGAAATGTTTGAGACATTTCATCAGTGGTGTACCCCAAGATCCTCAAGTGTTTCGGCCTTTCAACAACCAGACACTCTCCCCTGAGGCGGCCCGCCAGGGTGATCAATCCCTGGCTAATGTCTCATAGCCAATCACTAAACGAGTGTTGCAAGAATCTCAAGGCAATTGTAGTTGGATTCTGCATTATGATTTGAGGATTTCTTTGAATTGTCGCCCAACGTTCCGGTTCTCTCGATTAAAAAGGACTTTGGATTGTCGTTTAACGCTCTGATTCTCCTATCTTTTGAATAGTCGTTTAACGCCCCGGTTCTAAATATCTCGATTAAAAGGATTTTGGATGTGGTCTAACGCTCTGGTTCTCCTATCTAAACAACTCTTTTGGTATCAGTGTGTCAGAGGTGTTGTAGTACCAATGTGCTGTTGTGTGGGTGGCCTAAATTGCCATAAAAGAATGGGCACCCATTTAAGACCTGTATGCCCTAGGTCACCTTCCCCGTGTGCAAGCCCGAAGGTACAGGGGGGCTGGATACTTACCACTCCACCAGAAAGACCCTTTGTTGACACCGTTAGGTTACCCAGGTCCCCCGGAAGGAGTCTGCAGACTATTGGTCTCATCTTGGGGTATACTCTGCGTCCAGAGCGAGAGCTCTTTGGGGACCCCCGGAGGTCAGCCAGGGGCCTTCCACCGAGGAACCCCTCCGAACTCCCTACCCAAGTCAGTTGAACCTCTAACCGGTTCCAGATTTCTCTGTCTGACTTTGGTTTGGGGCCTTCCCCGGCTAAGCCAGAGAGCGGGCCCCCTCAAAAGTCCCCGGCACCCAAGTGACCCTGGATAACCGGGGGCTCCAAGGGAGTCCTTTGCCCAAATCAACCGGATCAAAGGTCCTCGGCCACATGGAACCGCACCCCAATGATCATTGGTTGATTTTTGCCCGGAGTCCCCCGGCCCCCATGGAGAGAGCCAGAAGGACCCTGTCAGAGTCCCCTGGTCCCCGGAAACAGTCACCAACCCGGCAGTGAAGCGATTCCCTCCGCCCTTCCTGCCGTTGGTCGGGTATTCCGCCCAAGAACCAGAGGAACCCTTCGGAGGCACCCCAGTGTATCCGCCGACCTCCAGTCACCCACGGGCCCCGGATTACTCCGGTACCCACCAGCAACCCGGAGGCCGCCAGACGACCACCGCGGAAACCCCCAGAGCCTCTCCAGCCTCCCTGATGACCAGTCCCCATAACTCGAGGAGAGCCCGAAACTATCGTTAGCCCTCCCTATTCGAAGCCTGGGACCCAGTCCGGAAGCCGAAAGAGGCCCCTGCGGGCATCCCTAGGACCCCCCGTCCACCATATTAAATGGACGGATTTTTAAGAGCCTAGGTCGGGGTTCAAGCTGGCGGATGCACCTGTCGATACATCAAGCTTCTACCAGCCTTCCCCCCTAGAGTAAATGCAAGAACCAAACCGACATCATCCTTACCAAGGATGACCGCTGGGAGCATCTACCCTTAAGGACTCCTATCTCCCCCTAGTGGTATATATTCTCCGGTTTAATTGTTACATTAACGGTGATTAAAAACATTTTTTTTACATTTATTTTTTTATATCTTTTTGGACTAAATATTCTGGCTTAAGTCCTAACGTCCCTAAAAATATGTTAATAGAGTTTCTAATTAGTCGAAAAGGGGCCAAAACTGGTCTTAATTAGTCTTCCTAGTCTTTAATTGATTCTGATTGGTTCAGGCCCTTTAACTTTGTCTTGTAATTGGTTAATTTGTCTCAATTAAGTGTATTTCCTTGTTCAATTCATTTTAAAACCATTTTTAGAAATGGAATATGTTTAGTTAGACCTCAGTTGTTCTTAATTGGTCTTAATTAATTCGAATTGGATCATGTTAGTGGTTCTGTCTCCTGATTGGTTGGTAGTTTCATAAAGTGTTTTTCTATGTCCTTATCTATTTCAGATTGATTTGGAAGTGGATATTATTCTTATTCCATTGGACCTTGGGTCTTATGTCCCTAATTGATCTTGCTTGATCCTGATTGGTGTCTATCAGTAAATCTGACTCCTGATTGGTTGTTGATTCTTTTTAGTGTGTTTTAGTTTATTTTTAAACTAGTTAGGAGAGGATTGTGGTTTGAGTTAATCCTAAAACAGGTTTGGGTTGGTCTTGAATAGTCCCAATTGATTGGATTGGTTATTATCCCTAATTCTGTCCTCTGATTGGTTGCTGAGCATTGGAGTATATTCTTGTGCGATTTTAGACCTTTTTGGTGGTTTTCCTTGGTTTGAGTGTGCTATTATTTTGGTGGTATTTGATTTCGATGGTTTTCTTATGATTTTTTTGGTTTCTGAGTGGGGTGGGTTAAATCGGCTAGGGTTAGGATAGTGAGGGGAATAAGGCCTAGGGTTGTAGTGGCGGGTGCTAGGGTAAAGTTGGTGTAGCCAATGGGTAGGTTTAGGATCCGAGTGGGTATAGCCATAGAGATTATCTATGGGTAAATTCAGATCTTGGGTATAGCCACAGGGTTTATCAATGGGTAGGTTTAGGTCTTGGGTATAGCCACTGGGTTTACCAATGGGTAGGTTTAGGACCCAAGTGGGTTAGGGTTGGGTTAGGTTTTGAGTATATTACAACGGTTCCCCCCTAACTGAAACTAAGGCTTCAAGAAGGTTTGGAATAGGGACCGAGGAGATGCACGGGCCTACGTCTGTTAGATCTTACCCATACCTGTGAGTGGTACTCCGGTCCGGGAGCCCCTTAAATCTTTATGGATTTTTGTTAGACCTAGTTCTATCCGTCGTATTGGATTTTGGAGTGAGACCTTACTCCCTCAAAGTTTTTTTTGTGAGAGAAATATTCGAGACATTTCGTCAGTGGTGTACCTTAGGATCCTCAAGTGTTTCGGCCTTTCAACAACCAGACACTCTCCCCTGAGGCGGGCCCGCCAGGGTGATCAATCCCTGGCTAATGTCTCATAGCCAATCACTAAACGAGTGTTGCAAGAATCTCAAGGCAATTGTAGTTGGATTCTGCATTATGATTTGAGGATTTCTTTGAATTGTCGCCCAACGTTCCGGTTCTCTCGATTAAAAAGGACTTTGGATTGTCGTTTAACGCTCTGATTCTCCTATCTTTTGAATAGTCGTTTAACGCCCCGGTTCTAAATATCTCGATTAAAAGGATTTTGGATGTGGTCTAACGCTCTGGTTCTCCTATCTAAACAACTCTTTTGGTATCAGTGTGTCAGAGGTGTTGTAGTACCAATGTGCTGTTGTGTGGGTGGCCTAAATTGCCATAAAAGAATGGGCACCCATTTAAGACCTGTATGCCCTAGGTCACCTTCCCTGTGTGCAAGCCCGAAGGTACAGGGGGGCTGGATACTTACCACTCCACCAGAAAGACCCTTTGTTGACACCGTTAGGTTACCCAGGTCCCCCGGAAGGAGTCTGCAGACTATTGGTCTCATCTTGGGGTATACTCTGCGTCCAGAGCGAGAGCTGTTTGGGGACCCCCGGAGGTCAGCCAGGGGCCTTCCACCGAGGAACCCCTCCGAACTCCCTACCCAAGTCAGTTGAACCTCTAACCGGTTCCAGATTTCTCTGTCTGACTTTGGTTTGGGGCCTTCCCCGGCTAAGCCAGAGAGCGGGCCCCCTCAAAAGTCCCCGGCACCCAAGTGACCCTGGATAACCGGGGGCTCCAAGGGAGTCCTTTGCCCAAATCAACCGGATCAAAGGTCCTCGGCCACATGGAACCGCACCCCAATGATCATTGGTTGATTTTTGCCCGGAGTCCCCCGGCCCCCATGGAGAGAGCCAGAAGGACCCTGTCAGAGTCCCCCGGTCCCCGGAAACGGTCACCAACCCGGCAGTGAAGCGATTCCCTCCGCCCTTCCTGCCGTTGGTCGGGTATTCCGCCCAAGAACCAGAGGAACCCTTCGGAGGCACCCCAGTGTATCCGCCGACCCCCAGTCACCCACGGGCCCCGGATTACTCCGGTACCCATCAGCAACCCGGAGGCCGCCAGACGACCACCGCGGAAACCCCCAGAGCCTCTCCAGCCTCCCTGATGACCAGTCCCATAACTCGAGGAGAGCCCGAAACTATCGTTAGCCCTCCCTATTCGAAGCCTGGGACCCAGTCCGGAAGCCGAAAGAGGCCCCTGCGGGCATCCCTAGGACCCCCCGTCCACCATAATAAATGGACGGATTTTTAAGAGCCTAGGTCGGGGTTCAAGCTGGCGGATGCACCTGTCGATACATCAAGCTTCTACCAGCCTTCCCCCCTAGAGTAAATGCAAGAACCAAACCGACATCATCCTTACCAAGGATGACCGCTGGGAGCATCTACCCTTAAGGACTCCTATCTCCCCCTAGTGGTATATATTCTCCGGTTTAATTGTTACATTAACGGTGATTAAAAACATATTTTTTTTACATTTATTTTTTTAGATCTTTTTGGACTAAATATTCTGGCTTAAGTCCTAACGTCCCTAAAAATATGTTAATAGAGTTTCTAATTAGTCGAAAAGGGGCCAAAACTGGTCTTAATTAGTCTTCCTAGTCTTTAATTGATTCTGATTGGTTCAGGCCCTTTAACTTTGTCTTGTAATTGGTTAATTGTCTCAATTAAGTGTATTTCCTTGTTCAACTCATTTTAAAACCATTTTTAGAAATGGAATATGTTTAGTTAGACCTCAATTGTTCTTAATTGGTCTTAATTAATTCTAATTGGATCATGTTAGTGGTTCTGTCTCCTGATTGGTTGGTAGTTTCATAAGGTGTTTTTCTATGTCCTTGTCTATTTCAGATTGATTTGGAAGTGGATATTATTCTCATTCCATTGGACCTTGGGTCTTATGTCCCTAAAACGTCTTAATTGATCTTGCTTGATCCTGATTGGTGTCTATCAGTAAATCTGACTCCTGATTGGTTGTTGATTCTTTTTAGTGTGTTTTAGTTTATTTTTAAACTATTTAGGAGAGGATTGTGGTTTGAGTTAATCCTAAAACAGGTTTGGGTTGGTCTTGAATAGTCCCAATTGATTGGATTGGTTATTATCCCTAATTCTGTCCTCTGATTGGTTGCTGAGCATTAGAGTATATTCTTGTGCGATTTTAGACCTTTTTGGTGGTTTTCCTTGGTTTGAGTGTGCTATTATTTTGGTGGTATTTGATTTCGATGGTTTTCTTATGATTTTTTTGGTTTCTGAGTGGGGCGGGTTAAATCGGCTAGGGTTAGGATAGTGAGGGGAATAAGGTCTAGGGTTGGAGTGGCGGGTGCTAGGGTAAAGTTAGTGTAGCCAATGGGTAGGTTTAGGATCCGAGTGGGTATAGCCATAGAGATTATCTATGGGTAAGTTTAGATCTTGGGTATAGCCACAGGGTTTATCAATGGGTAGGTTTAGGACCCGAGTGGGTATAGCCATAGAGATTACCAATGGGTAGGTTTAGGTCTTGGGTATAGCCACTGGGTTTACCAATGGGTAGGTTTAGGACCCAAGTGGGTGTGGCCATAGGGATTACCAATGGGTAGGTTTAGGTCTGGGTATAGTCCCAGGGTTTACCAATGGGTAGGTTTAGGACCCGAGTGGGTGCATTCATAGAGATTACCAACGGGTAGGTTTAGGTCTTGGCTATAGCCACAGGGTTCATCAATGGGTAGGTTTAGGACCTGAGTGGGTGTAGCCATAGGGATTACCAATGGGTAGGGTTTAGCTCTCGAGTTGGTGTTGCCATAGGGGTTACCAACAGGTAGGTTTAGGTCTCGAGTTGGTGTAGCCATAGGGATTATCAATGGGTAGGTTTAGGGTTAGGTTTTTGAGGATATTACAACAGGGTTAGGGTTAGGTTTTGAGGAAATTACAACGACTCCCCCCTGCTTAAACATTTGTTCAAGGAGGTTTGGAATAGGGAGACCGAGGAAGTGCACGGGCCTACGCATGTTTGATTACTACCCGCACCTGTGGGTGACGCTTTTTTGGACGTCTTGTTGGCCCATGTTTAGGGTTAGGCTTTGGAAAGACAACGCCTCCCCCCAGATGACCTCTCCCGGTCATCTAGTTTAGATTAGGAAGGACGCAGAAATGCACCGGCCGGCGCATGTTTTTGATGAGGCTGATTTACCCAGGTCCACTATCCCAACCACTAGCCATCTCTCCACCCTTAATCGGCTTCTCATTTTCAGGATTCGGCCATTGGCCGTACCCGACCTGCTCAGATCCCATTTTGCAGACCGGAAATCCTGACCGAGCCTATCCCCCCCCAAAAAAAGGGGGTTAGGGCTAGGGTTAGGCTTTTGAATAGACAACGCCTCCCCCCAGATGACCTCTCCCGGTCATCTAGTTTAGATTAGGAAGGACGCAGAAATGCACCGGCCGGCGCATGTTTTTGATGAGGCTGATTTACCCAGGTCCACTATCCCAACCACTAGCCATCTCTCTACCCCCAATCGGCTTCTCATTTTCAGGATTCGGCCTTTTTTGGCCGTACCCGACCTGCTCAGATCCCATTTTGCAGACCGGAAATCCTGACCGAGCCCATCCCCCCAAAAAAAGGGGGGGGTAGGGGTCAGGGTTAGGGCCAGGGCCAGGGCTAGGGTTAGGTTTTGAGTATATTACAACGGTTCCCCCCTAAACGAAACTAAGGCTTCAAGAAGGTTTGGAATAGGGACCGAGGAGATGGGTAGGTTTAGGTCCCGAGTGGGTCTAGCCATATGAATTTAGGATTAGATTAGGTTTAAGGTTGGGTTTAGGTATTCGGGGTTAAGGTTTTAGATTTGGCGGTCTTCTAGTAGTTTTGTTAAGGTTTATTATGGACCAGAAAATGTTAGACCTGTCTGGGCCACCCATTTTCCTGCCTGTCTGGGCATTTGGTCCATTCCCTAAACCCTATCTCCTCCCCCTAAAAAAAAGGGGGGGGGGGAAAAGGCAAGGAAGATGTTTGTTTCAAATCTTTTATATTCCGACCGGTCATTTAATCCTTTTGGGAATTAGTCTGTCTTCTGCTTTAGTTATAACTCCTCTGGAGATAGTGTAATAGTTTGTAACAAAAACGGAGTAGAAAGAGGTCTATCAGTTCATTTGCAGAGGGGTAAGATAAATTCCGACAGCTCTGGCTAGGTTAGGTTTTGAGTATATTACAACGGTTCCCCCCTAACTGAAACTAAGGCTTCAAGAAGGTTTGGAATAGGGACCGAGGAGATGCACGGGCCTACGTCTGTTAGATCTTACCCATACCTGTGAGTGGTACTCCGGTCCGGGAGCCCCTTAAATCTTTATGGATTTTTGTTAGACCTAGTTCTATCCGTCGTATTGGATTTTGGAGTGAGACCTTACTCCCTCAAAGTTTTTTTTGTGAGAGAAATATTCGAGACATTTCGTCAGTGGTGTACCTTAGGATCCTCAAGTGTTTCGGCCTTTCAACAACCAGACACTCTCCCCTGAGGCGGCCCGCCAGGGTGATCAATCCCTGGCTAATGTCTCATAGCCAATCACTAAACGAGTGTTGCAAGAATCTCAAGGCAATTGTAGTTGGATTCTGCATTATGATTTGAGGATTTCTTTGAATTGTCGCCCAACGTTCCGGTTCTCTCGATTAAAAAGGACTTTGGATTGTCGTTTAACGCTCTGATTCTCCTATCTTTTGAATAGTCGTTTAACGCCCCGGTTCTAAATATCTCGATTAAAAGGATTTTGGATGTGGTCTAACGCTCTGGTTCTCCTATCTAAACAACTCTTTTGGTATCAGTGTGTCAGAGGTGTTGTAGTACCAATGTGCTGTTGTGTGGGTGGCCTAAATTGCCATAAAAGAATGGGCACCCATTTAAGACCTGTATGCCCTAGGTCACCTTCCCTGTGTGCAAGCCCGAAGGTACAGGGGGGCTGGATACTTACCACTCCACCAGAAAGACCCTTTGTTGACACCGTTAGGTTACCCAGGTCCCCCGGAAGGAGTCTGCAGACTATTGGTCTCATCTTGGGGTATACTCTGCGTCCAGAGCGAGAGCTGTTTGGGGACCCCCGGAGGTCAGCCAGGGGCCTTCCACCGAGGAACCCCTCCGAACTCCCTACCCAAGTCAGTTGAACCTCTAACCGGTTCCAGATTTCTCTGTCTGACTTTGGTTTGGGGCCTTCCCCGGCTAAGCCAGAGAGCGGGCCCCCTCAAAAGTCCCCGGCACCCAAGTGACCCTGGATAACCGGGGGCTCCAAGGGAGTCCTTTGCCCAAATCAACCGGATCAAAGGTCCTCGGCCACATGGAACCGCACCCCAATGATCATTGGTTGATTTTTGCCCGGAGTCCCCCGGCCCCCATGGAGAGAGCCAGAAGGACCCTGTCAGAGTCCCCCGGTCCCCGGAAACGGTCACCAACCCGGCAGTGAAGCGATTCCCTCCGCCCTTCCTGCCGTTGGTCGGGTATTCCGCCCAAGAACCAGAGGAACCCTTCGGAGGCACCCCAGTGTATCCGCCGACCCCCAGTCACCCACGGGCCCCGGATTACTCCGGTACCCATCAGCAACCCGGAGGCCGCCAGACGACCACCGCGGAAACCCCCAGAGCCTCTCCAGCCTCCCTGATGACCAGTCCCATAACTCGAGGAGAGCCCGAAACTATCGTTAGCCCTCCCTATTCGAAGCCTGGGACCCAGTCCGGAAGCCGAAAGAGGCCCCTGCGGGCATCCCTAGGACCCCCCGTCCACCATAATAAATGGACGGATTTTTAAGAGCCTAGGTCGGGGTTCAAGCTGGCGGATGCACCTGTCGATACATCAAGCTTCTACCAGCCTTCCCCCCTAGAGTAAATGCAAGAACCAAACCGACATCATCCTTACCAAGGATGACCGCTGGGAGCATCTACCCTTAAGGACTCCTATCTCCCCCTAGTGGTATATATTCTCCGGTTTAATTGTTACATTAACGGTGATTAAAAACATATTTTTTTTACATTTATTTTTTTAGATCTTTTTGGACTAAATATTCTGGCTTAAGTCCTAACGTCCCTAAAAATATGTTAATAGAGTTTCTAATTAGTCGAAAAGGGGCCAAAACTGGTCTTAATTAGTCTTCCTAGTCTTTAATTGATTCTGATTGGTTCAGGCCCTTTAACTTTGTCTTGTAATTGGTTAATTGTCTCAATTAAGTGTATTTCCTTGTTCAACTCATTTTAAAACCATTTTTAGAAATGGAATATGTTTAGTTAGACCTCAATTGTTCTTAATTGGTCTTAATTAATTCTAATTGGATCATGTTAGTGGTTCTGTCTCCTGATTGGTTGGTAGTTTCATAAGGTGTTTTTCTATGTCCTTGTCTATTTCAGATTGATTTGGAAGTGGATATTATTCTCATTCCATTGGACCTTGGGTCTTATGTCCCTAAAACGTCTTAATTGATCTTGCTTGATCCTGATTGGTGTCTATCAGTAAATCTGACTCCTGATTGGTTGTTGATTCTTTTTAGTGTGTTTTAGTTTATTTTTAAACTATTTAGGAGAGGATTGTGGTTTGAGTTAATCCTAAAACAGGTTTGGGTTGGTCTTGAATAGTCCCAATTGATTGGATTGGTTATTATCCCTAATTCTGTCCTCTGATTGGTTGCTGAGCATTAGAGTATATTCTTGTGCGATTTTAGACCTTTTTGGTGGTTTTCCTTGGTTTGAGTGTGCTATTATTTTGGTGGTATTTGATTTCGATGGTTTTCTTATGATTTTTTTGGTTTCTGAGTGGGGCGGGTTAAATCGGCTAGGGTTAGGATAGTGAGGGGAATAAGGTCTAGGGTTGGAGTGGCGGGTGCTAGGGTAAAGTTAGTGTAGCCAATGGGTAGGTTTAGGATCCGAGTGGGTATAGCCATAGAGATTATCTATGGGTAAGTTTAGATCTTGGGTATAGCCACAGGGTTTATCAATGGGTAGGTTTAGGACCCGAGTGGGTATAGCCATAGAGATTACCAATGGGTAGGTTTAGGTCTTGGGTATAGCCACTGGGTTTACCAATGGGTAGGTTTAGGACCCAAGTGGGTGTGGCCATAGGGATTACCAATGGGTAGGTTTAGGTCTGGGTATAGTCCCAGGGTTTACCAATGGGTAGGTTTAGGACCCGAGTGGGTGCATTCATAGAGATTACCAACGGGTAGGTTTAGGTCTTGGCTATAGCCACAGGGTTCATCAATGGGTAGGTTTAGGACCTGAGTGGGTGTAGCCATAGGGATTACCAATGGGTAGGGTTTAGCTCTCGAGTTGGTGTTGCCATAGGGGTTACCAACAGGTAGGTTTAGGTCTCGAGTTGGTGTAGCCATAGGGATTATCAATGGGTAGGTTTAGGGTTAGGTTTTTGAGGATATTACAACAGGGTTAGGGTTAGGTTTTGAGGAAATTACAACGACTCCCCCCTGCTTAAACATTTGTTCAAGGAGGTTTGGAATAGGGAGACCGAGGAAGTGCACGGGCCTACGCATGTTTGATTACTACCCGCACCTGTGGGTGACGCTTTTTTGGACGTCTTGTTGGCCCATGTTTAGGGTTAGGCTTTGGAAAGACAACGCCTCCCCCCAGATGACCTCTCCCGGTCATCTAGTTTAGATTAGGAAGGACGCAGAAATGCACCGGCCGGCGCATGTTTTTGATGAGGCTGATTTACCCAGGTCCACTATCCCAACCACTAGCCATCTCTCCACCCTTAATCGGCTTCTCATTTTCAGGATTCGGCCATTGGCCGTACCCGACCTGCTCAGATCCCATTTTGCAGACCGGAAATCCTGACCGAGCCTATCCCCCCCCAAAAAAAGGGGGTTAGGGCTAGGGTTAGGCTTTTGAATAGACAACGCCTCCCCCCAGATGACCTCTCCCGGTCATCTAGTTTAGATTAGGAAGGACGCAGAAATGCACCGGCCGGCGCATGTTTTTGATGAGGCTGATTTACCCAGGTCCACTATCCCAACCACTAGCCATCTCTCTACCCCCAATCGGCTTCTCATTTTCAGGATTCGGCCTTTTTTGGCCGTACCCGACCTGCTCAGATCCCATTTTGCAGACCGGAAATCCTGACCGAGCCCATCCCCCCAAAAAAAGGGGGGGTAGGGGTCAGGGTTAGGGCTAGGGCCAGGGCTAGGGTTAGGTTTTGAGTATATTACAACGGTTCCCCCCTAAACGAAACTAAGGCTTCAAGAAGGTTTGGAATAGGGACCGAGGAGATGGGTAGGTTTAGGTCCCGAGTGGGTCTAGCCATATGAATTTAGGATTAGATTAGGTTTAAGGTTGGGTTTAGGTATTCGGGGTTAAGGTTTTAGATTTGGCGGTCTTCTAGTAGTTTTGTTAAGGTTTATTATGGACCAGAAAATGTTAGACCTGTCTGGGCCACCCATTTTCCTGCCTGTCTGGGCATTTGGTCCATTCCCTAAACCCTATCTCCTCCCCCTAAAAAAAAGGGGGGGGGAAAAAGGCAAGGAAGATGTTTGTTTCAAATCTTTTATATTCCGACCGGTCATTTAATCCTTTTGGGAATTAGTCTGTCTTCTGCTTTAGTTATAACTCCTCTGGAGATAGTGTAGGGTTAGGGTTAGGGTTAGGGTTAGGGTTAGGTTTTGAGTATATTACAACGGTTCCCCCCTAACTGAAACTAAGGCTTCAAGAAGGTTTGGAATAGGGACCG
The DNA here is from genome assembly GCA_030578275.1 of Meda fulgida. Classification (NCBI taxonomy): domain Eukaryota; kingdom Metazoa; phylum Chordata; class Actinopteri; order Cypriniformes; family Leuciscidae; genus Meda; species Meda fulgida. Next base: position 35,095,062 of record CM060628.1, read on the forward strand.
AGGAGATGCACGGGCCTACGTCTGTTAGATCTTACCCATACCTGTGAGTGGTACTCCGGTCCGGGAGCCCCTTAAATCTTTATGGATTTTTGTTAGACCTAGTTCTATCCGTCGTATTGGATTTTGGAGTGAGACCTTACTCCCTCAAAGTTTTTTTTGTGAGAGAAATATTCGAGACATTTCGTCAGTGGTGTACCTTAGGATCCTCAAGTGTTTCGGCCTTTCAACAACCAGACACTCTCCCCTGAGGCGGCCCGCCAGGGTGATCAATCCCTGGCTAATGTCTCATAGCCAATCACTAAACGAGTGTTGCAAGAATCTCAAGGCAATTGTAGTTGGATTCTGCATTATGATTTGAGGATTTCTTTGAATTGTCGCCCAACGTTCCGGTTCTCTCGATTAAAAAGGACTTTGGATTGTCGTTTAACGCTCTGATTCTCCTATCTTTTGAATAGTCGTTTAACGCCCCGGTTCTAAATATCTCGATTAAAAGGATTTTGGATGTGGTCTAACGCTCTGGTTCTCCTATCTAAACAACTCTTTTGGTATCAGTGTGTCAGAGGTGTTGTAGTACCAATGTGCTGTTGTGTGGGTGGCCTAAATTGCCATAAAAGAATGGGCACCCATTTAAGACCTGTATGCCCTAGGTCACCTTCCCTGTGTGCAAGCCCGAAGGTACAGGGGGGCTGGATACTTACCACTCCACCAGAAAGACCCTTTGTTGACACCGTTAGGTTACCCAGGTCCCCCGGAAGGAGTCTGCAGACTATTGGTCTCATCTTGGGGTATACTCTGCGTCCAGAGCGAGAGCTGTTTGGGGACCCCCCGGAGGTCAGCCAGGGGCCTTCCACCGAGGAACCCCTCCGAACTCCCTACCCAAGTCAGTTGAACCTCTAACCGGTTCCAGATTTCTCTGTCTGACTTTGGTTTGGGGCCTTCCCCGGCTAAGCCAGAGAGCGGGCCCCCTCAAAAGTCCCCGGCACCCAAGTGACCCTGGATAACCGGGGGCTCCAAGGGAGTCCTTTGCCCAAATCAACCGGATCAAAGGTCCTCGGCCACATGGAACCGCACCCCAATGATCATTGGTTGATTTTTGCCCGGAGTCCCCCGGCCCCC